>DWPT01002382.1:0-16284 GCA_018251895.1 Agathymus mariae mariae | reverse complement strand
TTAGGATTCCATATTGGAGGTTTCGGCTTCTTTTGTTTTGATACGCATATTATTTTTAATACGTGCTTGATGAAAAAAATTGTGGATAAATTTATGTCTGATTTATGCATCAGGATCGTCTATAAGACAGAATCCTTTCATTGTAAAGAAATGCTAAATATCGTGCAATTCTAGTAGGAGATGGACTCTTAAAATTACTTAATTCCATTGTAGTTCGTTTATAGCTTCTTTCCCTAGTTTTAGCTGATTGTATGGGTGTTTCTTGGGCAATTGACGGCCGTTAAACTGTAGTGTATAATCACCCTCGCTGAACTACAAAAGCGGCAAAGTTGAGTCTCCCCAAGAGGGACTGAGCCTGTTTGAGGGACCAACTGCCTCTCGACAACTGGTGCCGAACGAATTGTCTTGCATAGCGCACGGCATTTTTGTTCCGACAGGGACTTCGTATGGTTTTTTGTGTCCCAGGTGATAACCAGATATTCTAGGCGTTGTGTCGGAACAAGCACAGATTTGTCGGAATTTTTCACTATTAAAAAATCGTCCAGATTAACTACGCACCTTATATTGTGCTCTCGCATTAATTCGGCAATTCCGTTCGTTAGGCAAGCAAACGTCCTTGGTGCTGATGATAGCCCGAAGGGAAGACATGTCATCTGCATTAACTTCTTCTGATAGTCGAGCCTTAAGAGCCTGAGATGTTCTTTGAGCGAAATTTCAGGTACGTGTAAATATGGCTTGGCTCAAGTCCTATTTTACCATTCAGTCCATGTCCTGTAAGGAACTCGGTACCCGAAAGTGATTTAATAGATGAAAATTATTTGTCCCAATAAATTTGTTCAATTGCTTTAAGTTAAATATTGGTCGAAATTGTCCAGGTTTTGGTATCACGAAGAATGTCGAAAGGTAGCTAGGAGTTATTTCCGAGTACTCCAAGACGCATATATACAAATATGTTGTCTTCAACATATTTTTTATCTGATGTGTCATTGCGGGACTTTCTTTGTTCTGAAAGTATTTATAACATTTTGCATTGGATTAATTAAGGGTGGTTTCATCATAAAATATATTCGTAATCCGTTTAGAAGCTTGCATACATAATCTGGAGTTTAGCATTTGGACCGAACATGCAGATATTGCTATAGACAACCCCTCTAAAATTTATTGGAGTCATGTGTGTGACCTTTATGTTTGATAAATGAGTGTTGTTGACGGTTTCTTTTCCCTTTACGTCCCTCTAGAATTTGATTTGTGTTGGGGTTTAACTTTATACTTGCCCGATCTATTTGGTTTTGACGCGGTTTCCGAGTTATTGGGTCGAAAAAACTTATTAGGTTGCTTGCTAGTTGATGGTTTAGGAAAACTACTTTTATTTCCGAGGCTGAACGCGAACTAAGATTGTGTAGTTCGCATATGAGTTGACAGTTTATCCGCATGTGTATATTTTCTGTATGTATGAATTAAGGATCTTATCATTGAATAATAGATTTGCATTTGTATTTGTTTTAACAATGACTGGAGGCGAAGGTTAATAAAATCTGTTCTTCTGCCACAGGAAATTTGTAATACATCATCTGTCACTTTTACGTATGAAGAGTGTTTGTTAAAAATTTGTTTTACTTTTGCACATAATAACCCTGGTGACAACACGGTGTCTTCTTTATTTGCCCATTCAATCATTTCTTGTATGGTTTTTTTGTTAATATACCGTTCGTTAAGGCGGCAATGTAATCGATAGTCTTCATTTATTGGTGACTCATACCTTCTTAGTTCATTATTGACATTTAATTCAACGAAACATGTAGTAGCATATTTCTTTTGTACCTCGGAGTAACGAATTAACTTCCAATCATCACAGTTAATCCTTTGTAATTCCACTGATTTGCTTAAATATAGTGTGTGTTCGAATACTTTTAGCTGACAGTTGTCAGGAGTCGTGTTATCAGTTTCTGGCGCTTGCACAGCACTAGATGTTTAAGCAATAGTACCATCTGGTATTCTATTTTGTTGCCAATTAGAAATGAGATTCGTAAGGAAAGCTACTTGTTGACATTGTAACACTACGTTTATTTTTTACGAACGCGACTAAAGACGACGTGGTAATGAAGGTAAAATTACCGATCGAATGGTCTAGCGCGTTAGGCTCCACTACCAGGGACAGAAAGACAAGTCCTTGACTCAAGATAGACTCCGGATATTCATACGGAACAAATAATGGTTAATTTATTAATACATTCATAATGTTTCTTATCACCTTAATATTTGGTGCGTCACGGTAGCACTGGATTTAATAAAAAATAGTTCGGGTTGAGCCGTCAAGGAGGCCTCGAGTTAAACAACTCGCCCATCGCTTGTTTAGTTCATGATTATCCACTATTCAAAAAGTTGTAAATAATAATTTATTCTAAGGTCTTAAACATTTTAGTCATTTCATTCTTACTGTCTTAACTTACTAAACAAACTAGACTCATCTTTGTTTCTATGCTATACTGTCATATTGTATACATCACGTTCTATGTTACGTAGTCTGTGGTAACAACTTAAACAGAAATTCTTTACATATTGTTAGTGTCGCATAAAATAATATTTGACTGGAATTAAGCCAAAAATTATAAATATACATTTTAATACGCTTAGCATATACGTTGTTTCAGTCGATCATTTTGCTTTCAATCTTCTTCTTTATCCTTTTACATAAATTTCGAACTAGAAGTTTTTGTTATGAAATATGAGTGCAGATCCTGAAAAGATATATTGTTTTAAGGTGGAAAACAAATTCATTGTCAAAAGTGGCTGCAAGAAGCGAATGTGGAGATCTCTAAAACAAATATTGGCTGCGGATAGATCTTTGCCGTGGCCCAGTGAGGCAGTTTTGTGTAGGTGTATTATTTGGACTCCACTTGTATATAGTGTTGTAATTTTGCTAGACACCTTTAGCCCAATTCAATATAATTTTTTTTAAAACTATACAGGTACTCGATTAGAGGGGACTGGAGGAAGTGGGAAGAGAGGGTTCAGTAATTACTATGAAAGTTTCAGGTCAAGAAAATGCGTATTTTTATCGAATTTTGAGAATACTTAAACACTTAAATTATGTTTCGAGGCATCGTAAACGGGGATTGAGGGGGAAGGAAAAGACCACGTACCCTCTCTTCGGCTAACCCCCACATGTTGTAGGCACTTATTTAGTTTTAGGATGAATATAAAACTACAAGACAAACAGAATTATGGTTGTCACACATACAAGACTGACAGATGCCAACAAAATGGCCTTGAGGAGAAACTGTATTCCATTTCACATATTTTACAATTATGACATTATTTATGATAAATAACTTTAAAAGTTTATCAAAATTACTTTTCATTATAAGCAACTTTTCTGGAATTTATTTTAATTGTAATTAAATCAAAACACATTTTCTAGATCTATAGTCTAAAAGGTTTAAACTGCAACTCAACTAAATACCTAAACTCAAACCATCATTAAAATCAAGTAACAGAAATCTATAGCCAACACTAAAACTGAGCATTTGGCTAACTTTTAATTCCAGATGTAGGCAATTCTTTCTTATTCATTTCACTAGACAATATACTACAAGTGTGTGAGAAATAGCGCTAGAGGCAGTTACACATTGTTGAACAGACTCAAATATGTATGGACCTGTATTAGAAAAGTCAATATGTATAATATGGAAATATATAATAAAAACTATATTGTTACAGATTACTCCATAAATGCACCACCAACCTTCAAACCTACTAAAAAATATTCAGATATCTCTGGTTTACCAGCTCCATATGTGGATCGCCATTCAAAGTTGTACTACAGCAATGTAGAGGAGTTTAATACAGTTCGCAGTTTGCCAATGGATATAACTGCTGGCTATTTACAACTGAGAGGAGCAAACATTATTGTTGGATAAAATCTTATAAATTTGTGTGAACTATACAATTAAGTTTTAATGATAAATCCCTAACTAGTGTTACAATTTTTGTACATACTAGTGGTTATATATATGAATAGAATAAAATCTACAGAACATAAATTAGATACATTTGAATTGTCAGTTTTTTGCTATTTGGTCAAGGTGCTAAAACATGAAAATGTTTTACTGTTCCTTAGCTATTAGCATTTTAGTGTAAAAATTAAAACTATAAATCTGGACCATTTTAACATTTTAAGGATTGGCTTTATCTATAATTCTGTTTTAATTAATATGTATATAAATATTGTAAATTTTTTAAAATAAAATAATTCATAATGCAGTTTAATAATATGTTTACTATGGCTTAATACTAAAATTAACAACTAGCAGTCCATTTTTGGCTGTTGCTGATCTAAACCACCTGCCAGCCTTGTGCTCTTGCCCCACTGCTGCGTACAGCTGTTTACCATCAGTTGTGAATGTCATACTATTCACAAAACCACTGACCTCAATACTAAACATAGCAACAATTTTTCTATAGGAGTCACATACTTTCCAAAGCTTAATATGGGTATCATAAGAGCCAGATGCAAATACATCTGAATTTAATAGTGTAGCTAAACTTGTAATCCATCTCGGCACTGCGTTTTCAGAGCAGCCATGTGCCTCAGGTACTGTACATAGGGGCTTTTTTTTCAAGACACTCCATAAGCATATTGATCCATTGTCACTACCAGATACAAAATGCTCCTCATCAAGCAATTTAACTTCATCCAAGCTTCCCATAGGGCCATTGAAAATGAGTTGTGATTCTTCCACAATCTTCCATATTCTAACTGATGTATCCCTACTGCCAGCTGTGATTGCTCTTTCTCGTGACAGTGCATCTATTGCTGTGATTGGTGACTGATGACCAAACAATGTTTCAACATAAGCCATCTCATCAAGGGACCATATTTTCACTGACCTGTCTTTGCTAGCAGAATATAAATCATGTGTATTCTTTCTAAAAACTAGGCTTGTTACCTTATCCTTATGGCCTTGGAATGTGTGCACATGTTTCAAAGTACTAGGATCCCAAACTTGTATGTTAGAGGATTCATCAGAGGTTGCTAGATATTTTGAATCACTAGTTATAGCAACAGAAGTAATGCTTCCTTTCAACAAGTTTGAATTTTTTTTGTATGTGAGAGACCCAAGTTTTCTTTTTTCCTCGATACTCCATTTTATAACGGAGCCGCTTTTGCACCCAGAAAAAGCAAAGCAGCTGTCGTTGGAAATGCATACACAAGTGAGGGAAAGGCGGTGCTCTTTAGTTTTTATTAATCGGCACTCATTTTTATCGGGAACGATATATTTATCCGCAACTTCTGTTCGTAGTTTACCTTTCTGTTCTAAATAGTCTTTTTGTAAGCGTTTCTCAATGGCATCGTCGATGTCATTGAGTTCCGCTCTTTTAGCTTCTTCTTTTTCGATTTCCTCTAAATATTTTTTAGCTAACCGCAACTTCTTCTGCTCAGCAGTTTCGTGGTCACTTTCAGATTCTTCTGGATCGGAAAATTTCTTTAAATCTAACTCGCTATCTGATGATTCGTTGCCGTTTTGTAGGTTAGGAGCATTCTGTTCTTTCGGCTTCTTCTTTGGAAGTCTTTCGCCTTTCCTTTTGTGAACCTGTCTAGGCTTTCCTTTCAAAAAGAACGAAGAAGACATTTTTTAAATACTTTCAGTAGTTTTAATGTTCTACTACCACATAAAAGCACGTTGAATCGACGTTTGAAGATTCAATTTGACAGATGTCCATCACTGTCATGTCAGAAAGGTGACAGGTATCGGCTTGAGTTTGAGTAGGGGTGGATCACAAACTAATGATACCTATTTTAATATACCTATTTGACTTTATAAGGTACAGTACCTATAATTTTGTAAAGTACCGGTACCTCGACCTACGTCAATAATGCGAAGTGACCGTGCAGCTAGGCGATACATTTGAATGAGCTTTAACTGTATGGCATTAAATGTAATGTTATAAATTGTCTTAACTTAAGAAGAATAGAAAAAAATATGCGGTTGAGAATAGTTAATACAAGGAATCTTGAAAAGATAATAATTCCGATGCATACAGAGACGTTTAAATATATAAAATTTACTTATAATTGTGGTACCAAACAGCGGCACAATGGAATTTAAGTAAATTAAATAATCAGCATGAGACTTACAAAACTTTATTTAAAAAATGACTACAATATATAAAATAAAAAAAGTTATGTCCCCTGCAGTGCTTTATTGGGCTTATTAACGTTATGGTAATATGAATAGCGTCAGCTATATTCTGTTTCAAGGCACTGTAACACAGAAACAAACACATTATTCTCTTTTTATCATTTTACAATTCACAGTACAAAAAACTAGATGTAAAAATTGAAGCATTTTATTTCAACATAAGAGGGGTTGCGGTTAAGCATAGCGCACTGGCCTGATAATGAAGTAAGTACCGTAAGATTTTATTCAACCATCTATTTATCTTGTTGAGACATTACTTCTGACTTTAACCTTTGAATTGGTTACTATTGCATTGAGTGTACATTGTAATGATACCTTATTTAACAAGAAATTAAATGTCTGTAATAATACAAGATTTTATATTTCAATAACTTAATAAGATTAAACCAATTATGTTGGCATTGCTTGTTATTGAACTAGTTTTCATAGTTAAATAGTTACTTCTTGGTCGGCAAGGAGTCGGTGATACCGCTAATAGTGGTACTTCGAGATGAAGTATTTTATTTTGCAAATTTTGTTTTTCTAATTCTTTAGAATAGGTTATTTATTTGGTTATATATGTCAATGTCACATGTACAGTTATTAGGAAAGCGAAATACTTAATCTGTGCACTGTCAAAATCGTTAAGAAATTCACAGTCCAAATAACGTAGCTGAAGTCGTAGGGATTATTAACAGGAGAGCGTAGCGCATACGACGTATGAAATCGCATTAGTTATTTTGGTGTCTCGTTCACTTAAAGAGAAGAGCAACAAAGATATTTTCTTACTTTTCACCCATAACGCAATATAAAGACATTTTAATACCTACAATTAACTTTTTCTACCACATGTATATTAATGCTAACCTAGTCATATTTTAAAATAATTAAATTGTACGTTGATTGGATCCAAAACATTACGCAATACTGGTGAAATGTATGTAACTAATTTCTTGTTTTTAATGTAACATAGCTAGCTCCATTTCGTTTTGTATGGCAATTAATTACTGTTTTAAATATTATCAATTACTGTTGGACCGTTGTAGAATCTGCAATTAGTGCCCATTTGTTTTAATAAGGACCGACGGAGTTGTTTTTTAGAAGATATACGATCAGTATATAATTGTAATTTTATTTCACATTCCTTGTTAACTTTTGCTTTATTCTTTCTGTATAAATCGTTAAAACAAATGAGTCACTTGTTTTGCAAAGAGTACGGTGTTCTCAGTAGTAATAAACAAAATCAAAAAATTATATAATTACAGCCAGATTAAGGCAAGGAAAAATAAACATTGTTGTATTGTAAATGATATTTTTTTGTATTGTCCTGCAGCTTTTTAATTACAATTGGTATGAATGATGCATGAACACCATTTAATTTTTATTGAGCATTGTTTTAGTACTTGTGAGTAACATTAGAAGTGTAATAGAAAATTATCAAAATGTGTTCAAAAATGTTGGACAATTTAATAAGCAGGACCTAAATAAAAGGCTATGTTGTATTGAAACATTTATTTTAATTTATGACAAAAACCTTCACACATGAAATAGTGCCAGGTGTCCAACATCAGATGACTCTTCTTTCTTGATGAAGAAACGTTTTTAAGAAGGGTTCAAGGTACTCGATCAAAATACTTCTTGATCAACCTTTTCTTAATGCCTAAGCTAAAATAAATTTGATCAGTGTTGCAATAGAACCAAAAAAATAATTATTAGTTTTGCCAGTAATACTCTCCATGGGTGATGCGCATCTAGCTACGACTTCATCATATTGAGGCGGGGAGGGTATTATCCTTATTTTACCGATAAACCTAGACGCTCGCGTATCTGCAAATCACAGCAATCAGCACAGGTACTGCCACAGCAACAGGCCAGCGCACCACCGGCCTGCCAAACAAACGCAAGTATTAGTCCAGACTATGCATGTCGGTCGGCAGCCAACCTACCTGAAGTTTCGTTTGCAAATGTGTTTGTGTGAATAAGAATTTAAATCACTTTAATTTCTTGAAAGGATTAAATATCCACGCGAATATGGGCAGATGACAGATTGAACAACAGATTACATGATGCTTCATGTGCTTGAACAAAAGACATCTCCCAACAACGCGTTGTAAAATTTGAAGAGCTAGGACTATATATCGAAAATTAATAGCAGGTCCACGCGATTCATTAATTTACGTTTGTTTATATGCGTGTCTCGGTTTGTCTATAATATAAAAGTTTACTCATAACTTAGTACGGCAACAACAGCAAATCAGCAGTTGTCAGCATCAGCAAACCCCCCCTCCCCGCAAACCGCCACTCGCTCTCTGCACACTCCATGCCCTGAGCATACCAACATTGATATTAATTCTACAATAGTTCTAAATTAATTATCTTAGACTAAGCATCATTACACTGTGGTAATATATTTTCACTGCATAGACAAATGACAGTACATAATTAGATAGGCCTATATTTTGAACGGGTTTGGAGTTATAAATAAAATACAAAGTACCTTTTTGCTACAATTATTGTGTGAAAAGACAGTATTTACTATATTCATTTTTATCTTACGTAATTTACCACATGCAGATGTTCTATATAATGCCCAATTTAGCCCAATTATCCCTTGGGTCAACATGATCTTCTTGTTTACTGATTAGTAACCTGAAATGACATCTAATGGCCGATGGGGCCACACCTAAGTTCTCATTAATGACATAGACAATATTGCATTAAAATACAAATCTCAAAGGGTAATACTAACAACAGATTTTTCCTATTATTTTCCAGATTACAGTGAATAGTAAAAGAAAATTGTAATCATACAATTTTACACAGAAAAAGTGTAAAATGCAATTTTTAAAAGACAATTAATTTTTACAACTATAAATAACATTGACAACAAAAAATATTATGAAATACCAAATTTTAACATTGACAAGGACACAAGGATGAAAAATTAAGATACAAATTATACTAAAAGTTAGCCTATGTTTTCAAACTTATTCTAGGACAGAATTTGTTACATTTAAGTTTTTCCACTATGTTGATCATAGTTAGGTCTACAGAGCTTATACATTAACAGTGCTAGTACCTTGGCTGAAAGCTGCTTTAGGTCATGAAGTACAGCACTTCAGCACACAGCTGGTACCCAACCTGTAAATGAAACCAATTAATCCTTAGAGACTATTCTTGTTTTCATAACAATAATCATTTAATATGAATAATGTAGTAGTTTTTAGAAAAAACAAAGTGAATATTAAATTTGTTATCTACTATAATATCAAACAAGACATCCAATGTCTTGGTCTTTATGCCAAATGCAATTTAAAATACAAACATTTAATAGTGATCAGACATGTACAGTTATGTGCGATTAATCAGTAGGACATACCAAGATGTTCAATCAAATGAAAGTTACAAGAATGCGTTATGTGTAAAGTACAGTTCTTACTCAATGGTTCAATGCCTGGAGCGGGAACGAGACCGACTGCGGCTGCGAGAGCGGCCCCGTGAGCTCTTTGAGTCGGAGCGGGAGCGCGAGCGAGACCGGGAGCGGCTGCGCGAGTAGGAGCGCCGCCGCGACCGGGACCTGGATCGACGACGTGAACGAGACCGTGAGCGCGATGCGCTAAAAGAAATTCCATCACACGCAAATATGAAATGTGCTCCGAGTCCGACACAGTCGTGTGTAGCCGCCACAACGCACTGCCTCTGCAAACTCTGCTCTGATGATAACAAATACAAGAAACAAAAAGACAAAAGACAGCAGCGTAATTCACAAAGCTATCAACAGTATACTATGTTTATGTCAATAGTGGAATTTTGTGGTATTATAAATTTAAAATTACGAATATATGAGATTTGTGCATTTTTGCGGTATTTTTTATACGAATGAAGCTTACAATAACTACAATAAGAAGTACAAAAAATTATAACTAACAGTTTGACAACAAAAATAGATAGAATCTGTTTAATGTGCAAGACATTTTCTTTAATTAGATGAAGAGAACAAACAATATAATATTAGAGATAGGTAACAAGAAAACATAGAGGTTAGGTACCTGCGGCGTCTGTCGTAACGGCTCCTGTACGGTGAAGATGGTCGTCCATATCGGGCCATCTGCACACGAAGCTCCCTCCCGTCTAACATGCGGCCATCCAAGGAATCAAGTGCATCCTCTGCATCGCGCCGGTCGTAGAATCTAAAAACCAGAAATTAAATAAGTGGCAACAAATTTACAAAGTTTTTAACCAGTTGAAATTTCTTAAAAATTACTTAATTACCTGACGAAGGCGAAGCCCCTGCTTTCTCTAGTGTATCGGTCTCGTGGAATATAAATGTCGCCAACCTCGCCACACCTTTCGAAAACGCGACGCAAATCTTCCGGCGTTGTTCTATAGGTTAAATTGTCCACTTTTAGCGAAACCATGCCGTCGATACGCGGCGGCGGCCTACCGTAACTCATTTTTAATGAATTTATCAATATTTTTCTCTTTAAATTTAAGATATATTCACAAAGCTCACACGGCAACTGTATCTTAACAAAATGGCGCCGAAGAAGAGAACTCGGACAAGTCGTGGTCGTTCGCCGCGGCGTCGATCAACTCCACAGACAATATAGAGTAAAAAGTAATTACGGATACACAGAGTAAAGTAATATAAGTAGTAGTAGTAGTAGTAGTAGTAGGGATAGTAGCCTTTTATAATAAAGATTTAGTAAACTCGAATTTTGTATGTCGTGGCATCATAAAGGACACAGGCTGAGGGGTTGTGCGTGACGTACTTGAGCGCGTTAGTGTAACCATTTTAGGTATTGATGGATAAAGTAATTGGTAGTTCTTTCTGCAGTGTAGTAGATTTTTGAATTAAAAAATGATATATTTTTCGATATATATTAAAACTAATAAACCCTTAAATATATATAGATAAATGTTTTAAATATTTTGAGCTACGTAGTTCTGACCATACCTGCTCTTCCGTTACAGATCTTAGCAATTGAAATATTAGTAAAAAAGGAATTTAAATGAGGTGTTTTATAAAAATTGTAGATTAAACAACTAAGAAGTTAGGCAAGTAGGCTGGAAGTAAATTAAGTAGGATATACCAATAAGGGCACTCTGAGTTGTTTTTATTAGTTTCCTTTACCGTGAGAATAGTCTTTCAGATTTATAGAATGATTTCTTACGTCACCTTCATTATATTAATTGATATATGAAAATTAAAATAAATATAATCGTTTTAGCGTCTAGTAAATATACTTTAGCATGTCATTTTTTGCTTCTGCTACTGTATTGAAAAGCTGCTTTAGTATTGAGAAGAAGAAACGGCCAAAAATACTTCTCAGTACGTCTTGTAAATGATAAACAAAAAATTGAAATAAACAATATGTATATTACGAAGTTTTAACCTGTATAGATTTGGTACGTTTATTGTGTTCAGGATTGAATGTAATTTATATATTAATCTAAACCATAATATCCAACTATATGATGTGCTTTAACACGTAGTCTAAAAGTTCCAAATGCAAATCAGGTATCAATTGAGGATCCCCATTGTAAAAACGAATATCAAGCAAAGAGAAAAACGCCAAATCTTTTTAAGGCGATCTTCATATCGTGAACCATGTTGGTTACGTCTTCATGTAACCTGTTTCGTGTTTCACGATTTTATGTATCAATTGTCTTTTCTTTTTATACACATTTAATTTTTTTTTGTATAAATATTACATTATTATAAAAGACTAAACAATGAGTTAGATAAATTTCAGAGTATCGCAGAATATTTAGAATATTTAGTTTAAGAATGTGTAAAGCACAATTTGGGAAATACAGATGACTTATTTATGGTAGAGAAAGTACGTACCCATAAGACAAGATACTTTCTTGCAATATAAAAATACTGTAACTTTTTAACATTATTATAATTCATGAATAAACATTTTTGAACAAGTAGTACTTAATTACAAATCGTATGTCTGTATAACACCTGTTCATCACTGGAGTGAAGAAAAGCTTTAGTTGATTAATATTTTTAATATTCAAGTCAATATAAACTTGATCTCTGATATTTATTTATTAATCTATTTATAGGACAATCAACAATGATAACACTGATACAAAGCTGGGAATGCAATAGAAAAAAAGAAAGAAACAATAGGTAGTGAGCATTGAATATTTAGTTTACCCATACTCATAGGGTGTCACAACGTGTGCAAATATGCAGATAGACAGCAAACAATTAAATAAAATTTAATATTATCCAAATGTGAAATAAATTAATGAATAAATTCTATTAAATTATTATTAAAATTTAAAAGTACGCATGAGGGTTACTGACAGCCTATTGTAATTTTAGTTTTGACAAGTTTAAGATATTATTATTGGCTCAGATTAATATTTTATTCCATTTTATTGTTCTTATTTTTTACGGTTGATTTTATAGCATTTCATTTACCAGAATTTAATTTATATTATCTTTTTTTATTTTGCATATTATTTATTAAAAATTAATATAATTGCTATGAAATATGTTTTTTCTAAATTTGTATAATATATTTATTTGTATAATATATGTGTAAATTGATATAAGTAAATCGAATTATAAACGTGCTGATTAAATATAACAATAAATAAGTACTTTAATTCAATTATTTTTTTTATTTTTACCAATGTTAGTTCTTGTTGAACTTGTAACTTTGGTTTATTATCTTTGGACCAATTTTGTCTGCGCTACCAACGTCGACCTCCCTCCCCGTCCCGTTTATCATACAATTCCGATTCATCTTGTCACATCGTCAAATAGATTTAATTTTAAGTTGCAAAATTTTTTACGTTTACTTTTTGTTAATTTATCCTCATTCACGTTCACACTTGGAAGAGTAAAAGTCGCTCTAGGGGTAAGCAGGATCATTGTCATTAAAAATTCTAACTGCCACATGTTAGTAGGTAGAGGCATCTTTAAGTTCGACTTACCTATACCCTATTTATTATAATTTGTTTCAGGCTGCTTCAAAATTTTATTGAGACCCCAGGCTTCGGCCTGTGGTCGTAGTAACTAAATAACAGAAGAAAAAACTTAAATATTTACTTAAAACTACCTCCTATATATTTTAACAATATTTTATTTAAACTGTCGTCATTTCACAATATTGCAAACATATTTTAACGCGATGGCCCAGTGGAATAACTCATACGCTTACAATAACCAGTATCAAGGCCACACCAACACCTGGAATGGGGACTTGAGTGGTCAATATCAAGCTTATTTTCCTAATAGACAGTTTGATACCAGTAACCAGTATGTCAGCTTCAATGAGTTTCTTGCTCAAATGCAGTCTGCAGGAGTTCCGCAAACAAACTCCGTCACCTACAACAATCTTCAGTATCCAAACTACCCTAATAATCAGTATAGTTATGAAAATATTCCTTCGCAAACTGCTCAGATTGATCACAGTTATGGAACAAATGCAACAAATAACATTGTATCATTAAACAATGCTGAACCACCACCTCAAGCATATCAATTGGACACTCATCAACAAAAGCAATATGATACAGCTATCGCAGAAACAAATAAATACAATGAAATGATTTTTAACTCAAAATTAACCCCAACAGCTACAGAATTTGTGCCTAAAAGTTCTGTTGTTGACACTAGTACCAATTCCAGTAATATATCACAAATAAATAAACCCTCAACTAGTAAAATTTATAAAGAGTCTTTAAATATAACCAATTCCAGTAGCCAAAGTAAGCCTTCTAGTTCTGAAACTAATTGGAGAGAAAGACCACAAACTTCTCAACAAAATGATGGATCAAATGTGGAAGATGTTGATAGACAGATAAAATATTACAAAGGTCAAAATAGAAATGGATCTGTAACCAATTTTACAAACAATTATAACAATGATTATAGTAATTTTAACCAAGATTCTTATCACCGTAACCAAGAATCTAGTAAAAGCAACCATATTTCTAATGAGCATAATCAAGATGGGAATAGCTCTAGATACACAAGTGATACTAACAGCGATAATTCTGAGACAAATACTCGTCACCAGGAGCGGAATAAAAGGAATAATGACCCTAACAGTTACCAAAGGTCTAATACTGATACCAACAATCGAGAACAGAATCGCAATACTGATACCTATCAAGAGGGTCAATCAAGATCCAACTCTAAACATAGTAGTAATAAAAATAAGGAAACAGATGCAGGTCGAATGTTCTACAACAGTTCAATGCCTAAAGGAAGTCAGGATGTGAGGAACGGCAGAGGAGACGGTTCTGGCCGCCGAGGATGGGCTGGGAGTCAACGTGTGAGAACGAATGAACGTAACACAACGGAGGACGAGCAATATGCCAATACATATCTACGTTATAGGGAAGACAAGTTGAATAAAGAGCCCAAAGCTAGCCCAGTGAGAACTAAAAATAGTAAAAATGGGACCAATAGTGGAGGTAATCCTATTCAGTTTTTTATCCATAATTTGTAATGTAACTTGTAAAAATGAATTTTTAGTAATTAAAAACTTAAATTTAGAATCAATTTTTTTTAGTGACTAATTAGTAATCGGTTGAAGTGCAGTAACCCTGTCTGGTTAGTGTGGTGTCACATCCGATTTCCGGCCAGGGGGAGCATTTATTAAAAATTGTTCCTTAATCACTGACACACTCATTGTTTAGACTTATAATGTTAGATATTTTCTGAGTACCAGTATTAGGTGATGACCTTTTACCAGAGTTGGTAATAATCTGACCTGCAGAGTTTTGTTATGAATTTGATTCCCAGCTTTCAGAGTAGTAATTTGTGAGTGTAAATGTTTGTTTTCAGGCCTTGGTTATTTGAGATGTCTCTGCTTCACAGGGAGATCTTTGTGTATGGTTGTGAGTTTGTGGGTTTATTTATTATTCACCATTATATTTTTGCTATAATTAAAATCATAGGATTATTAATTGACTATTGTTTTATTAAAAAAAGCTAACACAGAAATGACACAGCGTGAACGACTCAGCGAGCAGTTAGACAGAGGCACGTTGGAGTGTTTGGTGTGCTGTGAACGTGTTAAGCAGACAGACCCAGTGTGGTGGTGCTCTAACTGCTATCACGTTTTGCATCTCAAGTGCATTAGGAAGTGGGCATTGAGTAGTGTGATTGGTAAGTGTTGTCATTAGTTTCTTCTCTTAAAGTTGCCATTGAACACATTAGGTAATTTAATATTTACATTGGGAGGTACCGGATTAACTGGGTGATATATTGAAATACAAATTAATAGTAATATTTCAGATAAAGTTAGTTGGTCTGGCAGATGTAATTTCACAATCGTCTTAAGCATGAATCATGTCAATTGTATAGTTTTTTTTTATTTATTATTTATTACATATATATATATATATATATGTATTATGCCAATAACTGACAAAAGAGCAAATAGGTCATCTGATGACAAGTTGTCACTTCCGTCATCGAAGTTTATAACCAAACATATTACCAATATATTGCAATAAATGGCCGAGATGGTAGAAGAGACATTTCTTATACTGAACCAAATTATAAAATATTTCACATTTTTTTACATAGAATAAGTTACTGCTTGACAACAATCCCACCTGATGGTAAGTGGTGATGAAGTCTAAGATGTTGAACGCACTAAGTTATAAAACTTACAATTGATTCTATGTCGAGGCTACTAGTTAGCCAGAATGTAATATGTAGAATTTATTAATAACCGGAATAAAGTGCCACCTACGGGGTGCTAGTTTAACTAAACACACCGGCAGAATTAGCGGAACATAAAAAAAGGGATACTGTCAAATAGTTATTTTTTTAAAGAAATAATAATTAAATACGAAACATGAATTAAATATACATGTTTTCACATTAATTTGCAACACCATACATAAAGTTTAATGAAAGAAAAAAACAAATTAAACAAAATGCATTTTTCTTCGATATCGTGATGACAGAGAAACAGTTTAATATTTTGATGGTTCACAATTAATTACATGCATGTTTAATAACGAGTGTTTCCCCCCCTGTGCTCTGACCAAGGTTTTCATCCGTCTGGGCATGCTGCGGATGATGCTGTCGATGATTTCTTGGGGCAACCTCTGC
>DWPT01002381.1:0-16284 GCA_018251895.1 Agathymus mariae mariae | reverse complement strand
CACTTCATAATTATTGAATTAATTTATGTAAAATACTAACACTACATCTGCACCTGTGAGGCTCAATATTTAACTTTGGACATTTATCGCGTTATTATATTTTATGATATTAATACTAATTATTTGTAACTGCTTCTTAGCTTTGTCTTAAAAATCTTTGATACGTATACGGTGCACATGGTGAAACACGACTTTAAAAAAATATTTTTTTGTTCAACGCACAGAAAAAGCTTTCATTGTTACTTTTTAAGAGTAAAATACGGATAATACTACACCGATTTCGATTTAACTTGGGATATCCATAGCTGGTATATATATTACGTGTTTAAAAGTAACATCGGGTATACTTTTTACCCGGAAATTAATATTGCCGAGGATTACAGGGCAAGTAATATACGGCATTTTAATGAGCGATTAAACACAATTTTAAACCTTTTTTTTTAATCTATAACAATTTATTAATTTTTTTGTAATTGATAGAACTCTGAAAATCTAATATTAAGACGATATTTCTGTAAAGACGATATTGTTAAAATATCGGAGAAAAGTATCTGCTGTATACCAAGTTCAGCCCTAATAGAATCTATTAAATACAAGTATTTAATCTGTTAATCTATGTCACTGCATACTAATGTTGGCCACCCCACGCTTCCTGGTGGTATAACAAAGATACGACTTAATCTCAAGCAAAATTAAGCGCGTATCTCCGACCGGCGAATTCAGTGCGGCTTCTGTATGGTTAATTAAGACGATATTTGTTATCTGTTCCCCGATAGGCAAGTTGAGCTTTATTACACCAGCTGGTTTGTTGAACACAAGCTAGTCTTATAATAGAACAGCGACAGCCTAATGTATTCACTCAAACAATTATTTATTTTGTTAAATCAGTATTTCCGTGATAAAACTGCAAAAACGAGTTAATATCTGAACGGATTCAGTTTTTGTTCTAACGTTTGATGTATTGCACTGTGAGTAATGTAGAGGGTAAAAAGAGCCTCGGCTTTTACTACATAACCCCCGTTAATTTCTGTATAAACATCACTTTGAAACCGACCTCGTAAACGAAACCTTAATCTATTTAATTCTCAAACAAGTAATTGCAATAGAATAACTGTGACTACATACAGAAATCGTACATTAAGCGTCAAATTTCACCATCTTGGTGGATCAAACCCTTATTAAAAAAGTCGCAAAATATCTGACTACAACGTAATTGTGACGAACATAGATAGAATCATAGATAAAATTTAGAATTATAAAAACCACAGCTTATACCACACCTTCAATTTCCGAACTAAAATCCATCACGTGCAAAGACGTCATTAGTAGTGTAGTATTATTTTCATTAAATGCATAGTTCTGGCACTCGCTCGGGGATGCTACGTGCGCTGAATGAACAACAGACAGACAGACTTATTTGCTGTTTTAATACGCTGCGGTTGTATCACTACCTTCATTGTGGCCTGTAGTCAAGTCTTCTTGTAGTTCATTCTCGTGATAAGTGACAAAGTTTATGAATTTATGAACTATTTGACATCTATGTTTGTCCATGATATTACACACAATCATATCATAATTTATCTTTATATTTCAATTAGAGATGTAACGTAATGAAGGTCAAAGTATCTAAAAGATTAACTTCTAAAGCATCTAAATTGCTCCAACAGAGTTCCTAAAGAACATTTTGTTTCAATTTGTAGTTGAAATAATCTAAACCAAGTATTCACACACCTAATTTAATTTACTTACAAAACTATACAATTCTGTATTGTATTCAAAATGCGAGAAATCAGAACAATCATAAAAACGTTGAACCTTCACAATTAGAAGCAAACTACACAATACCCAAATGGGATTCTTGTAGAAATAAGTTCTCCTTACGAGGCCCTTGTTTACGTCATATTCAGGAATCTGGTAAACGTCTCATTTGTAGCCGGATGTACTCCGTATCGGTCAATAATGAGCTCGACCCTTGTCACAACCTGACGCGTACCTACTGTATTATGTAGTTGATCTCGTTGTCAACTTTATGTAATATAGTCTACGATACGCATAAAAACAATAAACACTCACATACGTATATTCTTACAGTGGGTTTCCTTAGGTCGCAATTGGATGGATAAAAAATAAAAAAATCATAGCAGCATAAGCTGATGCTGTATAGAATTGTAAAAGAGGCGAGGTGTACATTTTTGTTATGATTGCGACCATAGAAGTCCTTAGGCGGCGATGGCTTTTACCTTACGATCGCCTTCTTTTTGCATAAAAATAAGTAACGTGGCTTACACAAACGCCTATCTCCTAGACATGGCGAAACTAGTACAGTACAGTATTTCGACAAACATGATCAATATGATCATGCTATCGTATGGATTTTGCCCTGACATATAATTGTCTTAAAAATCTATACTAATCTTATAAAGGGAGTATGAGTTTTGTAATGAATGCTATGTCCGGATTCATCGTTTTACTATTTGGAAAGTACATAAATACTTAATAATATAATTGATGGATATCGCCTATATATGGAAATAAGTAAATAATAAAAGAAATGAATGAAGAAATGTATAGAGTTAGAATAAAAGTATATGTAACGTTTTTTTAAACTAGCAGACCAACTACCAGATGGTAATGGTCACCGTCGCCCATGGTGATACTAAAGGAATCGCTGATGCGTTGTCACCCCAGAAATAAGAAGAAAGACAGAAAGTACTAGCTGTCAAGCCCCCAGCCAGAACCCACCGAGTTGTTTGGCGGCTGACTCAAACAAGAGAGTGGCAGGCAGGCTTCACGGAAAGATAACAATACCAGTAATAACATTAACAACTAAATAATATTTATAATATAATCCTTACATGAAACTCAAGTGTGCTGGGTTGCTTCTGTCGTCTCCTGCGACACCTTGTTCTGCTAGCATGGGATTTGGGGGGAGTAGTCTAGGCCGCCCCGACACGGCCAAATACGCTGGTTGAATTCCAGTAACAGTAATTCGGGAGCGGTTTATATGAATGAACATAGCACAAAACAATAATGATTCCGGAACAACCAAACATATTTCCCACAGCGAAGCGAAGAATGATTTTTTGTACGTAGTAATTTATTTCATAACAATTAGCCACAATTACTATGGGCAGGATCTGTGTTTGAACGCCATTCTAAATTATTTGTTGATGTCTGCATTCATACAACAATTGCAGTGTTGGAGAGCCATACGACAATATGGTTGTACTCACTGTATGAAGTACCCGCTTCCTGCTTGGCCGGCAACATAGGTATTGCAACACGAAGTTGTAAGGAATTCCACCCACCCTTGAGGCATCCTACTAAACAACGCATGGGTGTCGCTGTTGGATGTCACTACGCTATGTACCTACTACTCATTTTTCCGGACAATACTCGAGCGCGGTATGGTTCTATTTGTTTAGTTAGTTACTACCCTCCTTCTAAATTTAACTGTGAGATGTTGTTTTACGTCTTTTAGTAGCAATGTCAAAGAGACAATGATAAGCAAGTCCACTTGGCCGCGAACGCGTCGGTGATACCTTTAGGTGTTGTTTATACATTATAGACGGTGGTCACATACCATCAGACGGCCCATCTGCTTGGTAAAAAACAACAATTTCATGGAACTTTAATAATATCGTAAAAAAAAAATGACAACAGCAGCTTTTTCATACTCATTGCCTTTTTTAAACATAACATTTTGTTTTGAACGACAAAACATGAACTTCTCATTTTATGTTTTATATACCCAGTGTACTCAAAATCTTGAATGGTTTGGTTGTTAGCGACGTAACGAGTAACGTAACGTTCATGGATAAATTGAGTGAAATAAACCAGTACTTGAGATCATTACGCAAAATTCTCATATGTGTATCCAAGGTCCACCCTGTTTTCCGTCATCGAAGCGATCGACTGTAATTTGAATATTGCACATGTTAGCAGCCCCTACTACGTCAATGTCGTTGCGCATGTCAAAACCTTGTGTAAAACCAAATTGGAACCTCACCACTGGTTTGCCAGCAAACGAAAGTGAGGACTAATCTGACAAGCGTGCCAGCGCCGTAGTAGGAAGCTGTTGCTACCGTCTCATTATTTATATTGCGCTTAGATTTGTATAAGATACTATATAAATACCAAGTGTTGAAAGAATTGTTATCAATTTAGTTAGGTTTATCTATTTGTCGCGGTTAGACAAAATACGTTTTGATTTTGACAAATGAGAGGTTCATTCAGAATTCGGACCCGGTCCGTGTTGGAAAATTTTTCTTTCCTCATTAAAAATTAATATCTTATAGATAACATAAACTAGGTCTCATAAAGGACAATCTAAATTATAAATGCTTGTTATTGCTATTCATAACATTGTAACTTGGTTATCTTTAATCTTAAATTTTTTGTAGTAAGAAGGATTGATTGAAACATAAAAAAATTTCAATTATTACGGTTATGTAATAAAATTCTCAGTGTAAAAATTAGTTGTGAGTTTTATTTGTGAGATTAGAGAATTATTTAGCAGTAGTTAATTTCCCGAAGCGATTTACGTCTGCGGTAACGGCGATTGTTTGCGAATGCCGCTGCACCTTCGGACGACTAGTGGATTCAACTGGCTGGCCGGTCAACTGGGAGCTTTGAGTTAACACCACCGACTGCATTGCATCACTCCGACGATCATCTAAGGTACAAGCCAACGAGGGTTTAACCGCTTCAATAGAAAGCTCAGGGGTATCTTAGGCGCTTGATTGATAGAACATGAATTACATAAATCAACTTACCATAGACATAAAATCGATTTTCAAATTAAGTCGCTTGCTTGCAGTTAGAAGTAGGGCATGGCAACACAAATTGTACACTTCAGGCTCGTCAAATAATGAACACGGTCACACTAATTGTGAGACGGGTCCTTATCACAGTGTCAATTAAGTCAATCATTTTCAATATTCAGTTATGAATAAGTCGTAATAAGAAGCTTAATGGTTATTACTTGTTGGTAACTAGAAATTAAACAATAGTAGATTGTTTTAAAATGTTGAGAAATATTTAAAATTGTTTACACATACTTAAAGTGTTAACGGCTTGTAAAAAGGGAAAGCTGAACCAATGTTGATGTTATCAATATTAGTTATAAAAAAAATTAAGTCAAACTAATTACACATCACAGTCGGTATTGCCCAGTAGTACGGATATGATAATGTATGGGGTATACGTCGTGGGTATTGTATGAATTATTGTAGTTCTCAAACATCACGAATTCTACGAAGTAACTTTAATTACCTCAAAATAGATTACCTGTATTAAACAAAATGGCTGGCTTTTATACTTCGATTAAATACTAATAAATCCAAACAGAGCAGTTAGAATAAAGCCCGTTAAATTGTCCTCGACATCCCTCAATAGACTTTATTCAATTAGAGCTTGGAACTTTACAGTACAAATAAAATAACTGCGTTATTCACTTTGGGGTGAGCACTGCAAGGGAACCGAGATTTAATCCGGGTTAAATTGCTTACCGTCTGTTAAACCACGGTCACGGCATGAGTGAGTACCCGGCGCGAGTGCTGTCGTTTCAAGTGCTCCCTTTGTGACAGGTTATGCCGTAGGGACAGGAAATTCAGTCTTGACTTCAATGTACAAGAAAATTAAATTATCGCAGTATTTAATAGGGATGTTTCAATGACGCCAGAAAGATTAGCGATAAAGTTATTTATCTACTTTCTCATTTAAAAAAATATTAGGATTAAAACATATTTTTGCCATCCAGTTTGTCTGTAAGTTAGGCATATTTTATTCCAAGTATTTTTTATTTAAGTATATTCGGAATGAATAATCGTCGTACTAACGAATCCGTTGAGGTTTGCATAATACGTCATCTACGAACTTTGCGTGACGAAATCCCATATTATAATTAACTATATTATAGTTAATTAGATTAATGAAATAAATTAAATTAAGAGACGTTGTTCCAAGCATTAAATGTAAATGAATCTGGTTTGTATTATTCACTGACGCATATTCATTATTTTCTTTGAATTATAAGAGTGCGGTGCCGATACGAGGTTTAAGAGAGAATGATTAGATACATATATAAATTGGGTAGTAGTTATACATTACTGCACGGCTTATGAATAGAATATAATTCAAATAGACAATAAACACATACTCGATCTGAATTTTATAGATTTAGAAACGTCTTAAACAACATAAGCTACGCTTAGTTTTTGATGTTTTTGAACTATTTAGGGAATAAACAGTGATATATCTATATCTCTACAACACTGGTGAATAACCGCTTAGTGTGACCGAGGCTTTAAAGTATGTACCGATTAACTCTTCGAGCGGTTCTTTATCGTTCGGTTATTCAGCTTATTTATATTTGTATATCCTGCTATACTTTGGAGCCTGCTACATTTGAGACGATCGGATTTGCACGCAAAGAGATTTCGAAAAATACCAGTTTGAAGTCGCTACCTACTGGTGCATGACCATTAAAATTGTGGTCTTAGTAAAGTCAGTGTTCGTTGCTCTTTATAAGATTATTTGATTGCCAGTTTCTGCTATGCGTTGAAGATTGTTCGCAGAGAGATTTGGAAAAAATGCCTTATTAAAAAAGTCCGCCTACAGCCATATGAACATTAAAATCATGTCTTTAGTTCCTATATGCCTTTGTACTTGTAATATATTCAAATATATTCTTATTTACAAATAGCCAAGTAACCAGAACGTTATGATTTCAAGAGGCAAAGTTATTAAGTAAATTAAAAAACCAACGTACAAAATTACATTTTCGATACATCTTAGCAAAATCAAAACAGTAACTTTGATGATTTGCTTAGTGATTTTGGCTATCTGTTACGATTTATTTGTTGACCAAAAGCATGAGTAGATATTTGAATACTTGTATTAACTTTGAGCTATAAGCGTTTGCATCCATTCTTGTGTCCATAGCAACCACATTCTGTTTAGCAGCGATCTAGGTGATGACGTTAGGTCACTTTGCGTCACGTTAACAAACGGCTTTGTTTCAAAGCATCACATTCTAGTTGGTAGTTTAGATAAACAATGCGTGCCCAGTAAATTAACCTTCGTCTTATTCGCGGGACCATATCAGAACATGAAGAATACTTATACTAAGAAAATATTTCGCAACGTAACAAAAAGTTTCCCGGTACGGTAATACACTCCAATCTTCCGCATTTCGGATTACAATTCACAAAGAACTTATATCATTATATGTATCATGTAAACAGAATTTTCGTATTACTGGACCCGAGTCTCTTCTCTATTCATCGTGTCTTAGAAAGTATTGTGCACACGTATATAAAGGATAGTCTATGGCAATGTGTCAAAGAAACTTGTGAGATAACTATGAAGGGAAAATCCTGTTATTGTTTTAATTTTACGCATCGTCGTACCTCGCTCTGTGCTGATGATTGAGATTTTTGCTCAAATACGTTTTTGTTATGTATGCTATTTTATATATATTTTTATCGTTGTCAAATACTTTCTTTATTTTAGAATACATGCACCTACTCGTATTTAACATTAATCACACCTGATCAGTATTCATAAATTGGATTCTGTGTAGATCCTAAGCTCTGTAATATGGTTATCTAACGATTGAGAGTTTAAAAAATATTAAACAACGCAGAAAAGTTTAAGAGTACGAAAATACTAAAATTGTCTATTCTGCTGTCTTTATGTGTTGCCACCGTTCAACTGAGGGGCTGGTGGTATAAATTGGACGACCTTTGGAAAGTAGAGGTATTATATAAAACACTGCATAATGCAATACAACATTACGAAAAATATAACTGGAAGTGGTACTCCGTATTTTAAAAAATATTCCAGTGTTACCATCTATGGGTAAGTCTACAAAATTGTTAGAACTTTATTCAATTAAACAGTTGGTCAAAAGTAAGTTTGTTTTATAATGTTGTTATGGAATACAAACTTATTTTAATTACTCATCCAAACTATGGAACTCTTCACTTTGCATGCTCCAGTCTACTTGTTTTTAATATCCATGCTCTCATTTTCTGGCTATCCGACCTAATTTAAAATCCGTTATATAGTAGTATAGAGGTAAGTAGAGGCCACGACACTTGATTTCAGAGTTACCAACTATTGTATAGATTTAGGCTTACCGAAAAAGAACACCGCCGCTGCTGTACGGCTAGATGCTAAGTTACCTAACTCTGCTTTTTGGTACACAGAAATATGTGTTTTGGGAACTTTGCATTTATTTTCATTCTTCTTTGCATTTTATTATTTTCTTTCGGAATAGTTAAGCCATTGACTCTAGTTATTTTAAGATATAACCTAGTCGGATGCCTTCGGTTATTAAAAAAAGTTGCAACGCTCAGATTGGCTATTCTCTTCATTTTCAACTCATACTGCAGTGAGTGACGTATTGATCATAGTTGATGCTATACAATAATAAAGGGAATCAATATAGTAACGATATACCTTATACAGTATGAAACAACTCGACACTTATGGTAACAGTCGGCACATGAGAAATTAGGCACAGCGTGGTTAGTATCTTTAATTCCCTGACAGCTTACTAGAACTGGAACAAAGATACGTTAGAAGATATTTGTGACTACAATATAATTATATTATCATTATCACAATCTATAGAGTTAAGGTTATTGCTCCTCATGATATTTTCCTTCACCGAAGCAAGTGATAAGTGATTTGTAATCCGGATATCATTTGCAACATTAGATTTGTGTGCAAGATTCGAACTCGTGTCCAAACTACAATATGGTAGTCAGAGATTACTTAAAAGGAACTTAGTGCAAAAAGAAGCTCATTTTTGCAGCCGCTCAACTATCCCCGGTTATTGAGCAGGAAGTATCGCTTTTAACATAATTTCCGAAACGGAAGCTTCGTCCGCCGGGACGCGACTAATGGATTTTGTTCATACTTTTTCCTAGAAATCGCTGAGGCCGGGTGGCCATATTAATTTTCTCACGGATACCGTTCAATCTTGCGATGGCTAGCTTCAACGGAAAATTTGACTCAGAAATTTAATATTGGAAACGCCGTAAGAAAAATGTTCAGGATATGTTTTAGATCTTTGTGCTCTAATAAAATAGGAACTTTTAAGACATATGTGATGTACGTTTACATATATGTATCTCTGAAGTAGGAACAAGACTCGCTTGGCATTAGAAAAATGAAGCCTTATTTTTACAACTACACTGACCGATACTCGAAACAATTACCTGTGATTATTTTTTATCAGACATTCAATAAATTTTATGCTTGTCATATTTTGTTATATCAACAATAGGTTTTCTTATTTCTATGATTTAGAAACATGTCCATTGAAACGGCTGCAGAACAACGCTCAAATCTTTACTTACTTCTACGTCTTGTTGGTTGTTGGGTTCTGAAACAGCTTGTCCTGGACGATACTCTTGTACAATGTTAGCGTTTGTCCTATATAACCAATTAGTATTCTCCTTCTAGAAACAACCGTGAACAATTTTTAATGTGATTAGATAACAGCGTCGAAGAATCAGTTTATCAGCGGTTTTCCGCTTCATTCTTGGCCAAAAAGGCGTCAATGAAGCCTTTCGAAACAAACGATATTATCCATTTTTCATCAGATCTTCAGTCTACTGCTTTTTATTGATATACAAAAGATGCAAATTTTATTCTGTGGACGAGGTTTCTAATTAAAATTATAATAAAATTTGTTTTAGGTCCAATTCGTTCTCCAAGATAATGACTTTTTCATTAAAATCTCTTTACTGAAAACATAGTCAGCATAGCGAAATGCAGAGTCAGGCGAAAAAGGAATTTCATTATATTTCTCAACTTTTCAGTTTTCAGGGTCCTTTCTATTTTTCATTTTGCAACTGTTTTATTATTGTGAGGACTTAAAGGCGGGCTTAATTTGATCTCACAATTTTCTTGCGTCGGTCGGTCGCTGGCGGCTCAGTGTCAACGTTTCATTTGGATTACATACTGCCAATATATTTTGCTACCCATCCTGACTTTAGCACATGAAAATAGATATCAAAATCCTACGGAATGATAAAAACCAAGCAAGTTTTCTAGGATGCAGTGCAGTGGTCTTTCTGCTTCCATTTGAGCGAGTTGAAAATTTTCCAAGACTTTGCACTGTCATTATTAAAGGAGAATGAGAATTGTTACGGCTGCTTTTGTATTATTAACAAGGGAATGCGAAGCATAACAAGTTGTTATCTTAACTGTTTACGGAGACGTTATTTCTTGTTTCGTAACCTCAGATAGCAAAATGGCAGTCTTAAGGGTCTAAGCGTATCCATGGAGCTTAAGTTTCGAGGTTGTAACGGGTTGTGTTCTAATGGAAAAATAAAATGTCAAATTACACGTTAATGGTTATCAGTATTGTTGTTTAGCATTAAGTCTCGTAGAGTATGACAAAGTGTCTTTCAGATCAAAACAGCATATAGGCTTCGAACAGATGTTTACGTACTGTAAACTGTCAGATGTCAAGCGTTTGTCCCCGCCACCGTAGTCTTGCGGTGATCATCCTTATATCCAAATTTTAATATTAAATACAAAAGTCATGGGTACCCGTTACGGTTAAAAATACAGGAGGGTTAAATAAGGATTTCGTTTTTTCATCGGATTTACTATCTACTACATATAGAGGTGTAGCCCTAATCAGTATCGAATAACAATAAGTCCTGATTTTTCCGTTGTAATGTTGCCTCCAAATAATAAACATGGCAGTCACGGACATCTTTCGAGAGATATGCATCATTCGTTACGTGTAAAACCTGAGTCGTCAATAAACGCAAGCAATTTACTCTTGATCCCTCAATGTGCGTACGAAAAATAGTTTCATATAATATGCATTTCAAACAAGTTTAACTCTTAAGTGTTGAGTTATAAGGTTGAAATTACCCACGTTGATAAAATGAAACCAGCATGAAACAACACAATGTCTACTGAACCCCTAAAATCGGAAAGAAAGCCTTTGTATGGGATGTGCATGATACCGATAAGCGAGTTATATACACTTAAGACGGTCGACATTATGTATGCGTGCTTCAAGCCAACGCAAATACAAACGAACAGTTTAAGATAATGAAAAAAAATATACCTATAATATATCCGAGTGTAAAAGAATTCAATTTATACATATTATTATTATAATGTTTACAATGCGTAATTGTTGATTTGGGCACGTCTCTATTACAGCGTGAGGGATAAAGTCTTCCACGCTGGCCAAGTGAATATTGGTAAACTTCATACTATTACACATTTAAAAAATATTCAAAACTTAACGGAATACAAGTTTCCCGCTATATTAATTAAAATTACACAAGTGTAATGTGCCCTCATTAAAAAACGAAAAAAAAAACATAATGAACGTACAAATCAATTATTTTCTGGATATTTATTTACTACGTCCGTCGAAGTATCTCATGAATGGACTGAAATATTTTTATTCTGGTATTCATTGCGCAGTAGCCTATGTTTCAACTTTAAAACTTGACATATTATATATTGATATATTACCAATCTTAGTGGAACTGTGGCTCTGCATTTTAGTAATATAGAGATTCTGTGTTGATGGTCAGGATAACTCATTATGTTAATAGGATCACTGTTAAAATTTGTTTCTAATATAAAATTGCTTAAAAAAATATTTTGAAAGATAATTCAACCTTATAATTTTAAACTTATATCATCGCGGATATTATACTTATATATTATATAACGGGTACCAACATTTTTTTATCGATATTTCAACCCAATTACATGGATGTTTTATTTGTATGCCTTTTTATTAATTTTCATCGGTTCAATTTAATTTTTAACCAGATTAACTCTGCTAATATTTAAAGTAACAAGAATTTTAAAAATCGCAAACCCAAGTCGCATGTGTGCAACGCCCTACGGTTCAAGAACTGTAGAACGCATAGCCAACACGGCAGGACGAAACGACAAAGTGAGAAAAATATAGTTGTTCAATATTTATAGGATTTTTATTTCCGTCGTTTAACTTCGGATACACGTTCGTACAGAGGGGACAGTAACATCACACGAGCTTCTCTCAACTGGAAGTGATAAGTTTGGAGCTCACGTTGACATTGTATCTATATTTGTATTAGTGTTTGTTTTCTGCAATAATTGTATTTAAAATACATGTTAATTTTTCAAAATTATGTAACAAACTCAGATGCGATTTTAAGAGTTAAATTTTTATTAGAAGGCTTAAATCTGAGGCGATGTAGGTTATCGAAACGTATGTTTTGTTAGTTTTGTCATACCCCTACACTCAAACATCAGGATTCTTGAAACGTTGGTGAGATGGACACACAAAGTACTAAAAACAATAAGCTGTCGACGTCCGGTAGCTGATACTTCCGAGTAAGTATACCCCACCCTGGCCAAGCCAAGTTCAAGAACTTGTGTCACTTTAGCATACAGGATCTAATCGTCTAGTCAAGTACATGTAACATAAGTTAATTAATGTAGTCTGTCTGTAAAACACGTAACACGTTGTCGTTCGCGATACAACGCGCAAAAACTTAGCACGTTTGGAGCTTAATTTATACAATGCGCAAACCGCAGCAGGCAATTGGATGCGACATAAAAAGCCACCAGCCGCTAGGTGTTACCGACCCATTATTATTTGTCTGACACCACGGGACACATACACCTCCTGAGAACGAAGATCGAAAGCCTTGTCTAAATATATCATACTTTTTGGATTCAATTTTAATTCATTTTCTTTCAATCTCAATCTAATGGAAATGCTATTCTATAATTACAGGTGTATATTCATACTACTATACAAATCTGTAGTGTCTGTCTGTGTGTACATACAATGTTTTTGACAAATTTCTTGATAACTATTGATTTTATGACTCACTGATACTAATTATACCATTTTCAATTTTTTCTCCCTGTCTTTATATGTTTAAGTCAAAAACGACTCGATCGATCTTAATGAAAATTTGTATTCAGTGTAAACACGTGATTGCGCAGATTATAGGCTACATAAAATATCAGTAAACCTAATTATGTCTATATATGGCCAAAAATATAAAAATTTTAATAACCATTTACATATAATTAATTGTTCGACACGAACGAAGTCGGAGAGGAGTTTGTATTTGATGTAAAACAATGGTACTATAGAGCGATTGAACAAAAAAATAATCTATTCACGATATCCATAATAGTTTCTTTTGAAACCGTTTTAGAAGTGGTTAATAATTAGAAGAGTTACAAACTTTTTCAAACTATCCGATGGGTTTTGTGTATTAGTTGGATGGTTATTAATTAATAATAAATTTGCGCATTTCATAAACTTATTTTTTATATCAACTTATTTTTTATACGGAGATCCAAACTAAAATCTGGTTAATTTCACAGATTTAAATTAAGAAATAAATAACTTATGAAAATTTAGCTGTCACAATTTTTTTCATTGTTACAGTTAAGTTTTAGAAACTCTAATGTTTGTATGTTAATAACTAAATATTTTGACTAAAAGAAATGATTTCAATTTGAAGAAGGTGAATTTTCAAGTGGTATTTTTCTTCAAATGCAAGTGAAACCAAACAGTAGGCATACTCTCTCAAATAAAAAATGAATTTTCCACTTCAGTTAATAAATGAAGGAGTTTTGAGGTAACAGACAATAAAAAATACAAACTAATTGAGAACCTCCTCCTTGTATGACATCGTTAACCGAGTGCGAATCACTAGTGTAATTAATTTATCACAGATTATGGTGATAAATTGTTTTTAATTATATTTAATACAATCAAAATTATTATTTTAAAATTAACGAATGGTTTGTGTCTCTATATGATTCATCGAAAGCATACGCTTGCTCGATACATGTACGTCGTACTATAGGTAATATAAATAAAATTAAAGCTTAAAATGTACGAAATTTTACTCAAATTTATTAACCTATATCGTTTAATAGTTTTAATCAATGACAAAAATGTTTTTTAATCTAGATTTTTGTGTTATTTATTAGTTTTCAAAAATTAATAAACTGAATTAATAGTTTATTGATATTATTATGTTGTACCAATATCATTATATTATATTTATTAATATGATATTACTCTATAAGTATAAATGATAATATTATTTAATTTAATTTTTTTTCCATTACAAAAACTTAAGAAATAAAAAACACAAATAATTTATTAGTTGCTTGACCATTTCCTGTACAGTTATATTTTATCCTTTCTAGTGATTGTATATTCTTGTAAGCGTGTACGTTGTTTTTCTTGGGCGGTGCATTCATTTGGGCGGCCTTAGGCGGATAAATAATGCATGCCCGGCAGGGCATCGGTATTCTGCGCCTGTGACGACGAACGACAACCGACCGGAGAGAATGCTTTTAAATCTTTTAACGACTACTCGGTGCGGTTTTTGCGTGTGCTCCCAGTTCTGTTCGTAGTGCTATTACTCAAAGTGGATTCGTAATTTTTTACTTAGCAAACATTTGCCAGCTGACCTAACATGATCGTGGTTGAGTCATGTGGACCGTTTCTTTTCTTCCGCAATGTACGGGTTATAGGAAAACGGACATTGTAGTATATGATAACAATAAATTATATTGAACCTGGTTCGTACTCGTAACATTAAAAGTCGGTAGTATAATTTTAAAGACTCATCTTAAAGATTTAGTAATTTTATTAAAATGACTGAAAGCATTTTGATAACATATCTTTAAATAAAACAGCTTAATGAAAGTAACATTAAATATGATTTAAAGTATAAATAATATACACCTCAAGCCATTTATGTATATGTTTACAAATTTGTGATTGTAATTGGTGATGTATTCAAAATGAACATACAATTTTTTTTACTTTTTTCTATTGTTTTAGTAACTGGCTGGCTAACAAGAAGACTGGCTACCTGATGCTAACTGTTCAGCGCACTGTTTGGTATATTATTACATTCACTTATCATTATTACTTATGTGCATTTACACTATGAACTAATAACATTAATGATTAATAAAAAATATACCAGCATAAATTGGTTAACCCTTACAAATCCCTTCAGAAATGAACCAGTTACAGAAACCTGAGCCAATTTAACGAACTAAATCCGGCAATAAAGTTTTGTCTAAATCTTGCCATCCCGGATTCTTTATTTTATCCGAATTCAGCTGAGAGTGTCGGTATTTCCAACAGTACATTCTATTCTAAGTCGACCCATAAAAATAGCTTGCAAATCCATGTAGTTTGCAGAGTGTTGGCAAAATAGTCGAAAAGAGCGTGTGATAACTTAGTCGAAGGTTCCTTTTGCTGGAACTATTTTAGTGATGTTCGAAAATGTATTTTTGGAAACGGAAAATTTTAACAACGTATAACTGTGACTTATTTTTACTATAATTATTATGCTAAAAACAGGTCAATTAATATTTAATTTTGATATGCTTTATAAATTTTTTTAAGCCTCAAAACATTAAAAGCATCTGTGGCTGTATCTTAATTCTGCCAGTTAGAAGCCAAAGCGTTACAAGTGTTACCAGCCTGGAGTGGACTTTGAGTGTAAGCCAAGTTTCCCTCCTCGTGATACCCATCGGCCAAGGAACAGAACAATTACACGAGGTTCCCGAACAGCTTTATATTTACGATGCTCATGAATAGCGATAAATTTTTTCTACCTGGTTATTAACCATCAAAATCAACCGAGAAATGTATATTCATATTGGAGTTTCAATGTTCGTGAGTCCAATAATATTCGATTTTATGGCGTTGGTCGATGGCGAGGTTTGGCTTGGCTGGCAACATGTTGGTGACACCCATGCTATGCTGTGTGCATACGTATTTACAGGCAGCGGCGATAACAAGTTTACGATGCCGTCTTTTTTCTCAAATCGAAAGCTTACACAATAGCCTCCTGGAATCCCAATGGAATCCACTTTCATACTGTTCTCTATTTACCGCCTGCGTCTAGCAAATCGATATTGCGTCGCATATGCATCTGCTTTAAGACGAGTTTGTTCGCAAATAAAATTGCGAGGGTGCAATATCGTCGTATATATTTGGATACATATTAAATTTGTGAATTGCATTATGCTGCCTTTTCAAATAAATATTTTTCAAGTATTTTGTTTAGTAAAGCTTTAAATAAGAGAGCATATGAGTCAAATTTAAATGTTCTCTGCATATATCCTATTTTCATTAAATAATTACTATTAATATTAATATGTTTATACTTTTATATCCTGCTAAATATATTTGTAACATAAATTTATTTTCCCGTTAAGAAACTAAAATTAATCAATTTA
>DWPT01002380.1:0-16284 GCA_018251895.1 Agathymus mariae mariae | reverse complement strand
GTTTATTATTAAAAAATCCTCAGTAAAGGCGAGTTGGATACATTCGTTTGTTCATTCAGCAGTGTAATGTTACTATTACTGTTACCTGTATCTCATTATTTTTAACTGCTCAAGCACGTTCAGTCGAAAGCCTTTCCCACAGTTATGAACGATTTTGTAGGATTTCGTTTTTTTTTTTCGCTTATAAACTAATTGCGTTAATAATATAAGGTGTATCGACCTTTTCACGCAGATAGACAGTCAGATAGATACAGATAGACAGGCAAAAAGTGAACCTATAAGACTTTTGTTATTTCATCAGATACAAGGAGTACTAAAACAGTACGGTAGTAGGAAGTGGGTTCTACGTTCCCACCTAGGTCAGCAACGCGTTATCAAATCGTACTTGTATAAGCAGCATACCAACTTACTGTGATAAATAATTTAATACTAATGTATTCACTAATAATAATGTATTTACGATGCAGTCGGCCTTGGCAAAATAGGATGACGGTAACTCTATAACATTTAGAAACGGGTATAACACTCGACCGACTTTATACCGACCGACTTATTAACATGCCGTAAAACTTTAAGATAATTACCAGATAATTTGTTTCATGTTACATTTTTTGTTTTAGTAATATGGACGGTACATTACAGCTCTGTAATAAGAATCTTGCGTCATTAGAAAACGATTTTATATATCATCTGGGATTCGACACACAGAATTATGACCTACGTGCTCTGTTTGGAGATGTCAAGGTATTTTAAAGGATTCAAACAGGCATGGGAAGAGGGTATCTTTAACCATCCTTAAGACTAAATAATGCCACTTGCCATCTTTCTTACACATAATGCCTTAATGCCAATGTATACGGCAATGAGGCACGGTATCTATTGGGGGAAGAATTAATACAGACTCCAGGCGTTTGCCTCTTCGTTATTCAATAGGCGGCAGCGTCACTAGGATAACTTGGCCTGGACTTAAGGATGGATGAGGCTCCTTATAGTTCGACTTTGCAAGCGTCTCTGATCACAACCTACAGTATGTTAATATTCATAGCGATTATTTTTTAGTTTGTTTGTATGGGAGGCACGAAACACAGAATGAAGGATTTCGCTGAATATATATCCAAATTGCTTAGAATAAAGGACTGTGACTTCGCGAACATGACTAAACGGTCGCATAGATACGCTATGTACAAAGCTGGTCCTGTTTTATCTGTGAGCGTGAGTATTTGATATAAATTGTGTGTGTATAAGATTTTTCTTAGTCATATCTCAGGCTCAGCAACTCTTATATATATTAGATCTACCGAGTAATATCGGTCAGCAAACGCGAATACGAATAGGTAAATACGAAAATTGGGTGCTAGTGCTATTGTAAACGTAAGACGTTGGTTTATTTAAGCGAAGCGTTCAACTAGCGAATCGCCCCCGCTGCGCTTCAGAAAACTACGTCCTACGCTTAGAAATACCAAACGCATTGCTTTAGATCGGGGTTTATCTCGTTCTGTGAATTTGAAATATATTCATTTATAACTTTTTATATTTCTGGACCGATTAGAATGAAATGAACTTTAAATATTAGGTGATGGTTATTGCAATACATTAGTGAAAATCATAACGCAATCGATTAAACCGTTTCTGAGATTAACACAGATAGAGACAAACGTTACGGGATTTGAAACGCACTTGACGTTTTCTTAAAATACGTCCTGTGATATTGTTTCTATCATTTTATTTTGTAAATTGATAAATGTTTTATCGTTACATATTTCAGCATGGCATCGGAATACCGTCAATGACGATCCTATTTCAAGAAGTTCTAAAATTGTTGTACTATGCCGAAGCGAAAAATCCCGTCATCTTCCGAATCGGCACTAGCGGGGGATTGGACATACCCGCGGGGTCTGTCGTGATATCGTCGTGGGGCATGAATGGATGTCTACAGAAGTCGTATGATATTGTACGTAGTGAAAGTAGTCTACGTTAAAACTTTGAGAGTTATTTCAAATATTTTTTTGTATCTTTATGCACTAAATATTCATACACTCATAGTCTAGCATAAATTTGCCTGTGGTCGCACACAATCAAGTATAAATTCTTTCGCTATTTACATGTCTGTCTTGACTATTAATCCGGGATCCGTAATGAAGACCCGTAGTGCAGATGCTGCATACAGTCACCAAATATGATACTTTGTTATTGATATAGGGGCCAAAACATTTTTTTGGATTTTCCTGTCTGATTTAGATGACCCTTTTTAAATCACTAAACATAGAGAGATAACAATTTATTTGGATTGGATTGAATCCCTCAAACTACTGTCACGCCTACACTATCCTCTTTAGAGCTTTATTTATAATATTATATTTCTAAATCTATACTGTGAATAGGTTTTTTTCAAGCAATTTTGCTTTTTTCACGTTTCTCGTTGCGTGTTTCGTTATGCGTGCTTAGAGTTCGCTTACCTCGTGAATAATTATGAAACTAGTGCTGTAAATTGTAATTATTATTCAAGTAGTTATTGGTTATGACTATGTATATATCTAGGTCTGGGTTTTTCCAAACTTAACACAATTTTTGAGTTATACAAAATGGCATCACGCGTTCAATTCCTGGAACATAAGAAAGGGATTTTGATAATATCATTAAATATACGAGTATTATTAATTAGTACAAAATAAATATAATTGTATAGTATAATGTCGAGCTTGTCCGTGTGTCGGTCAAACTCGATGTTATCAAAAAATACTGCACGGATTCTAGTAATACACAGACTAATTCACGATGAAAGGTTGAACTTGTGATTGAACATGAAAAAAATATAAAACTCCTGATAAAATATGTAAATATTTATTTTGGAGAGTCTTACTGTTCTTCAACATGTTTTGTGAATCGAAATCTGGGCTGGTTCATAATTACGATATGTATTGTATTTTATTTCAGCCAGTCCTAGCCAAGATGCGGAAAATCCCTTCGTTATTCGACAGGAGGCTTTGCCAAGAGATACAGTCAGTTGCGTCGGAAGTAAATTTCGGCACCTATATAGGGGGGACGATGGCCGCCGATGACTTTTACAGAGGTACAAGATTTATTAACAAGCTGTGATTGCCTCGTCGTAAAGTGTCGATCTTCCGCACGTGAGACTCGATTTGAATCTTCCAGCATTTTAATTTTTTCAAATTTTGAGCGGAAAAAAATTGTATCACTCGCTTCGGCTAAGGAACACATCGTGAAGGAACCTGCAAAACTGAAACTCCACTGAATCCGACTTTTATGTACCCGACAACAGAAACGTGATATGTTGCCAACAGCAGTCAACCATCCGAGGTCCGACCGACTGCACTCGATGTTCATTAAGCGATTCAATCCCTTCGACTCGAGCCATCGAGCATTGCGCATTGTTATCCAACGCAAAAGTACAATACGCATATTGAAAGATACTTAATAAAATAATAATAGATATTCAAATCATGCCTCTTGATATTAATTAATAACTTTGCAGCGTGACTGATAATTTTGGATCGCTTGCGGCCGAGTTCGTAATATCGGAATTTTATAATAAAAATTTACTTATTAATTTATAGTCGGCAAACGCGCAGACGTACCGGCTAGTAGTGGTCACTGCGACGGGCACAAGTGGGCGTAACTGACGCGGTACGGACCACGTTTGAACGGATGATCCCCTTTTTAATTTTTCTCCGATGTTGCAACTAAAATACGTTAAAAGCTTTCTTTCTTTTAAATGCTTTTTGGTTAAATTTGTATTAATGTACATTGCGAGAACCTGTCACTTATTTAATGTATTAATGTAGTATTATATAACTAACTTACTTTCGCTTATAAGTATGATGATAATACGTTAGGCAGTACCTCCCTCCAAATAAAACATATACTTATAGAACATACGAACACGTGTTCACATCACCACACGGAGCATCATCAGAGTAAACAGATTCTAGGATTGTTAACTGCAAAGCAGACTGCTCGCGGATTGTTACAAAGTACTGTATTTCTCCAACGTATTGCCTAAAATCAACTTCTACAGGTTGTTGGAAGTATATTTGTCACTAAATAATGTTTCAGATAGATTTCCTTTTTTGTGTATTGTGCAATTAATGAGGGTGGAATAAAATTCTTCATAATTTTAATCAGTAATTGTCCTACGGCTGGGCTCGGTTTTATTACAATGAACATGGCTGAAGAAATGATCTGAGGCCAAGTGAGTGTTTGCAGTCTTTGACAATATTATGAAGAACTCTTAAGTACACAGACTTCTTCACTACGTTTTCTTTTACCGACAAAAGTGACAATAGTATCAAAAACTCAAATAACTTAAAAAAAATTAGGAGTGTGTAGAAGATTCTTATCAGGGCCTCCATTCGGCAAGCACCCAAATCACTAAATTACTAAGGCATAAAGGATTCAAATCCGAATACATCAAATACATCCGAATAATCGCTGTCATACCGTGTAGGAGGATTATTAAATATGATAATTATAAAACGTGTACGAATCGCTACATGTCACACCATGCCAAATCCGAAATCGATTAATCCATCATATTTCTAAAATGTGTTTTAGGACAAGCGCGTCTAGACGGTCCTTTCTGCGAGCACACAGCTGAGGAGAAATTAGCGTTCCTGCGCAATCTCGCTGAGCGCGGCGTGCGGAACATAGAGATGGAAGCCACAGCGTTCGCTGCATTGGCGAATGAGGCCGGCGTGCGTGCGGCCGACGTTTGTGTCACCCTGCTCGACCGGCTGCAGGGTGATCAGGTATGTGTAAATTAACAACACGGAAACTTAATTTAATTTTTATTTAGGAACTTGAATACAATCCAATGTGTTGAATTATATTGAAGTTAAATTAAAAATAAAAACTTGTCACAAAGAATATGACACAATGTGTCACGCTATTTGACAAGTTGCATCGGTTCAGGTAATAGTATAACTTAAATTATTTTACTAAATTTATTTTTAATTACTATAGATACAACATGAACGGACGGCTATGATCCTTTTTAAAAATTTGTGTTAATAAAACTATTGAAGATGTAGAGGGAGAGAGACAGCAAGAAGACGAGGCACCTGTATATTGAATCGTTTGTTGTAACAACAATTACTGTAGTTATAACTTACGAAACGCTTTTGTTTAAATTTAAATTTTTGTTGTGAATGTGTGACATGTGTTTATGACGATTTAATAAGTGTCAATATATGAAATTTTTTAGAACACATGGTTATAGGCGATATAATATTACAGAAGAGCAGCAGATTTTTAAAAATTTTGATGTAACATATGTATATTTTGAGAATTCCAGGTCACATTGAATGAAGCGACGTACGCCGAGTACCAGGTCCGGCCTATGGTCGTCGTGGGAAAATATATAACTAAATATTATGAAAATAATCATAAACATTCAATTTAAATATTTGTTTTAGACAAATACGGTCCGGAGTTTAAGAAAAAAATCCATGGAATTGAATTAAAAATTCATTCTTTATTTTCTCTTTACACTTCACCACTATAGTATTCAGATAAATAACATTAATCATTCATTGTCCGTTACAGTCAATATAAGTATATTAATGGTATACGGTATGCAGCAATATTTTTTTTTATTGCAGCACTGGGTTTCCTACCTAATACGATGAAATGTAGCTTTTGCAGGAATTAGTGGCACAAAAATGAATTAATTAGAAAATTTTGGAATGTGACCCAACATTCGAAATGCTCAAAAGCTATTATACAAAGTCGAATGAGTACAGACTTTGCGGGCTAGTATAATAACAACAAATAATCTAGTTCTTAGAGCAATCAACGAATACGCCATATACATAAGCTTTTTGTCTCAGTAGCATTTAGTACAAAATAGTGATTTCTTGTATGCTATACAATTAATTCTGTAGACTTTTATTTTAATATGACGATAGATAAACAAAGCTCCTTTTACGAAACGCGAGTCGAGTCGTTGGTGCACGACATCGATTCCAATCACTTTGATCAAGTAATTTTTAGTATACTAAATCGAAGTTTATATAACTAAGGTAGAACGCATAAACACATAGACACACAGATACACACACATACACCATACAAACACATAAAAGATTTCCGAGAGTGACATTTTGGCACAGGTGTAATATTTATTTAAAAGAATATCCCAACAATGGAGCGTATTGTGTAATTAATAAACTATTTTCTATTTATATATTTTTTATTTGTTAGGTGCATTGCTATACCTATTACGTTGATACGAGTAAAATATTATCTAATGAGCGTATGGCATAGTACTTTGAGTTGTCGTAGTCTAGATATTTTAACTACCGTCTTTCACGCAGAAACGTGATATATCTTTTCACGTCCCGCTAAAATTTTTCAAAGTTATGAACGTGTAAGGAAATCGGCGCGTTAAAACCTATGTATAAGACAGATTACAGTGTTCCCTGTGAAGTCTGCCAACCAGCACTTGGCTAGTGTAATGGAGTAGAATCTTTGCACTTTGTACGTATTCTCTTTTCTCTATAATAGCCCAGGTCTGGAATGAGATGATATTCAGTTAAGTTCTTAACCAGGCAAGAAATGCCGCACGTTTATTTACGAAATTACTATTTAGATTCACTCGTAAAATGTACACTGTGATTTTATTATGAAACCGTATATAAAATTAAGTTTTTTATACAGAAAAATATAACATTCCCATTAGTGATACTAAAGGGAAAAGCGACGTGGAAGAAAGTTATTTCACTGTCTTGTAGTATACAATCTGTCGTTGCATTCAACGTTAGTTTTTTTTGTTATAGTTTTTTTATCAATCAATTTCAATTTCAGTCATTTTTAATGAACGCAGAGCAACGTTGTTGCAGAGCAACGCAGAGTTGTCGAACATATGTAACATACTAGAATTAAAACGTACAGAAACCTTAAAATTTAATAGGTTGAAATAAAAAATTTAATATCTTAAGAATATCTATTGTAGATTAATCTACGCAATTTAATCGATAAAGCACGTCTACTCTGTGGACTGACGTCATTAATTCCGGTAGCCGCAGCAGTAGGTATATCCGGTGTGACAAATTGCTTAATGAATTTATTTGGTATCACGAATGGGCCGATTTTTCTTAGTGTGTTGAAATAATTTTACTACAGAAAAGTAGAATATACAATTATGTACATGTCATAATACAACATTACATTAAACTTATTGTGTCTGCATGTGACAGCTTCTGGCAAAGTAAAGTAAGAAGTTATGTAATCATTACGTTTATTAAATTTTAAGGAGGGGAATTTGTAAATGATTATGTTTATAAAATTTTCATATAGGTAGGTAGGGTTTGATCTGGATACAAAGACTGAAACATATTGGAATTTTTCTTTGGCTGCTTATGTACATTTTGGGTTAATATTACACGCTACTGGACGTATCTGTTCCCATCGCACTCTCACCATGATCCATGTAACTGGGTCGTAATATAGGTAAAAGAAAACAAATACCATGAGTACCTGCAACAGCTAAATATTCTGTGGCTTATTCTTTTATGACATTTAGTTTTCACATGCCTTTATTAATATTATTTTATCGTCAAATGTAATTTTTAATCGCCATTGTTCGACGACGCTAACAAGTTATCAGTTACAAAAAATTTACAAGTATAACTCATTTATGTAATTCTTATACATAGACAACATTCAACATTTTGAAAACAACAAATACATTTCTGGGTGTAAGTTCTAATCGTGGTCATCTGATCGTGGTCCACCTTGCTGAACAAGGGATGAGACCATAGCGTTTGGTCGCCTCTATTGCAGGGCTTTGTGCCACCCAGTTTAATTCTGATAGTATTGATGCTCACAACCCGACGTACAGCGGGTATCCATCCTTAGGTAGGCGCCTGTACGGTCGACGCGGTTAGCATCGTTATTCGTTGTGCGCACTGCAAAAGACTGGAATAACTTGCACGCGTCGGAAGTCCCGCCTACTTATTATGTGGAAGTCTTCAAGAGAAGAGCGAATAGGCTTTTATATGTTAGTGCGTTCAACATCTTACACTTCATCACCACTTACTTATCCTCAGGTGGGATTGTTGTAAAGTATTAATTCTTAAGCACTCTTCGTGAATTGACATTTGACATACACTATGAAACGGCTACGAACAAACAAAATCTGAAAACAGAGAGTTGTCTATCACATACATATCTGCACTGACCATCAATCGATTCCGTAATCCGGTTTAATAGAGCTTATTTTTACCAAGTAAATAAATTAAATTAATTAATTTAGTCATAAACGAATTAATAATCATAAATGATCAATTGAGTTAAGAAACATTGGGTGCGGTCAGTGGTTGGATGGCTGACTGCTAGTGACAAAATTTCGTGAATGCTTACGGGCGTTGGAAGGAATTTTAAGATTTAGGTTAAGCGTTGTTACATACGTAGAAGTTCGGCTCGTATAATAACTTCCGACACTGGCCACTGAAGTACCGGTTAGTACTGGGGCAGTGACGTAGAATACGCTCTATTCCTTCTCAATTACGAGAAGACCCCGAATTTTGCATGGGCCCGTAAACAGGTTGAAGCCAATGAGAATTCCCAGTTGGTTACATAAATTGTCTCAATGCTCTCATTAAATTTGGAAGGCATAACGTCCGGGAAAATAATTCTACACACTGTGATTGTGTTAAAGAACGTATGAATAAACAATTTTTCTTTGAATTGTAAATTGAAACGACAATCTACTTTTAGGAATTTTAATACAATACTTACTTTAGACATTTAAATTGCTAACTGTGGCTCTGCCATGGTCGGAAGAAAGAAGAATTAGAATTAAATCCATTGTTCACTGTGCTGGTTTTTTGTATCGTTTTTGTGTCAAATTCAAAAGTAAATTTTTTAGATCATAATTTTAAGGTTGGTTGCGGTGTTGGACAGCCAGTTACAATAGTTATTTTCTTTTTTCATATTTCTTGGCCACCAAGGCATCAGTGTGACCTTTATTGATACTAACGTCTATGGGCGACGGTGCCCACTTACCATCAGATAGCTCGATTGTTCGCTACTTACGTAAAACAAACAGCAGATTTTATGCATTTTTTTTTTATTTGGTAATCAGCAACGTGTCGCTGAGGCACGGAATTACGGACCTCTTATAGCCTTCAATTATCAGGCAGCTCCATTTGCTTGTTAAATTTACATAGCGAACATTTTGTACTTATCTTTACAAGTACATAATTTATTGAAGAATAAAAAAAACAACAAACGTGCCCCGCGTACTGTCCGTAGTCAACGGGTCTATGCGCAAAGCCTTTTCCCTCCAATTCGGTGCTACGTCAGTCCGTAGCGCCGCTTCGTACCAGCCGGGGGTCTACGTCGCGGCATTCAACACCCTATTGTCATTTGAAACACAGAATTTTATATTAAAAGTATTCTCTTCTAACAAAATCCCCCAAAAGCGCAAGTTAGTAACAAAATTTTAAACCGTTTTCAAGTTAATAAATTAAAATGACTGAATTGTGATTTTATTTTTAGTGCCCCGAGCTAATAGTAGCGTGCAATAATTTTGTGGAGTATAAATTTTATGGTTTATTTTTAATACATGCAAGTTTTGTGTTGAAGTTTGCGTGTATAGGGAGTATGGCGTGTGGATAACAAGGTATTTTTTTTTTCGGCAAAGCTTTTTGGTATATGCTTTACATAATGCGTGTTAAACGAACGTGGCGTGTGGTGCTTAGAACCGTGTTTGGATATTTCAACGTGCAATGTGTGTCGGGATAACGTATGTAATTGTGTGAGCAATACTCGGATCGCTATATAATCGTAATAGTTTATGTTTTATCATACAATATTACCTTATATAGCTCAATGGAAAACATTTATATCAAAAGCAGGTTACGTAAATAATAGTCGTTTATCTGTATTTATCTTACTTGGACAATTACATGCTATTTGAGATTATACAGCGTACTTATCTAGATTAATATCGTAATTAAGGCTTTCACGCACAATTATATATATATATATATATATATATATATCGTTTTATTAAAGACTTATTATTTTAAGTTAATTTTGAAATTCTATAGCTTTATAACAACAACCAACGAAATGCTCTTTATTATACAGCAAAAATTATTTTAAGTGCAATATGCGGCCTTATTGCTTCATTAGCGATCTTTTCCAAACCTATTGAGCTGGTACAATAGATGGAATAATAGAACAGGGTAGAGGTGCACAATTTATGCAAAACAGTAATATTTGTTACTTTGTCAGTAGATAGAGTAATTACAAAAGTTGAATTGTAAGGTGTAAGAATATATTATTAACAATATATAGTAGAATTAAGATAAAGTAGACAGTAGAAAACTTACGGTAATCATAAAGAGAGATAAGGCTCATTTTCTGGTTTTTGGAAGAATTTACGTGTGCACTCAGCACGTCGGATTGTAACTGGTAAGGAGTTTCAACGTGTACGTAGCCACTGCAGTGAAGGATTGACCGTAGTTAGACGATGAACAGAATGTGACTAAGAGAAAAAGATTATCATTAGAGTGCAGATATCGATCACGATGAGTAATAAATTTGAATTGAAATCGTTGTCTTAAGTAATCAGGAGTGTTTGGATTAAACAGGACGCAGTAGAATGCAGAAATAATATAAATTTTATGGCGGTGACGGATTGGAAGCCAATTAGCTTAGATCTATACTCAGAAATATGGTCAAATCTCCGAATACCCAATATGAATCGAATGCAAATATTTTGGAGACGTTCAAGTTTGTTCAGCTGCTCCTGTGTTAGATCTAAGTAACAAACATCGGCATAGTCAAAGATTGGAAGAAGTAGAGATAAGAAAAGCGTAATCTTAGTCGCAACAGGTAAAAAGTTGCGTAGTTTACGGAAAGACCCTTCATTAATTTGAGGACTCCATGTTAGCTCCTAACCTATGCATAAATACTCCGTGATTTTTGACCTTGTCGGCAAAGGGCACATGATCACCATCGAACATTACTTGTGGTAGATTAATGTAGTTTTACAATAACCTCGATCTTAATATAGTAATAGCGTAATCTTTTGGGAGTTTATTTTCAGCCCATGTAATAGACACCATTTTAGAATACAAGTCAGGTCGTTATTAAAAATGTATAATTTTGGGTAGATTATCAATGAGGCTCTGGAATGAGCTTTAAATATTAAATAATAGTTATTGCAATACATTAGTAACAACCATAATGAAATCGGTTGAGCCGTTTCTGAGATTAGCGCGCACAAACTATCAGTCGAACTGACAGAAATGCTATCAACTGTCATTTTGGATTCTCATATATCCTTCATGTATAGAAAGCGAACAGTTAAAATTGTATTATATGTATAGATCGTAAGTGTATTTCTAGTATTTATATCTAGTACATTGGCAAGAAATCAGATGTGGCCTGTAATAGATATACGAGTGATCTTGGACGAATTCTCTCTATTGAATGAACGGAATAAAAAGCAGCAAATGTCTCGCATCAAATCGGCTTTTTATGTAAACTGTACGCTTAATGGATGACCACAACTATTAAATAATCTTTTATTTCTAAATTATATTATTGTTAGCACTGAGGCTCGTCCATAGCTACCGAACAAGACAAAAATCACAAGTGTTTTACCTGACCAGTAACACCCAAGTTCTGACAAAGGAGGAAACGGGGAACCAACTCGACTAGTTCTTCGTAATTGCAATTCCAACTTGTTAAATCACCACCCGGTCGATTGTAGAAGTAGGTCGGTAGAGAGGCTGTTAAAGAACTCCATCAACAAGTGCGAATATCGCTGGCATTAAATTCGTTTATAGAACTCAGTTTCCTTCAAAAGGAGGAATCAAATGACATTTCCACGTTTGTTATTCGGCAGATTGAGCCATGAGTAAATCTGTTCCCTTTAAAATGCGTTGTGCTCGCATATACGCGGTGCTCAGCCATTTGTTAGTTTAAAAAAAGAGGTTAAAGAATTTTATCTTGCTATGTGAACCTTTCCTTTTTATTAAATAGTGCTTCTGTTATCACCTAATTTCTATTATCACTGTCAAGTTTTTAACGTTGTAATTTTCCTTTGTACATTACTCAACACCGGCTGACTACCCCATCGTACGAACTATAATAATATTGTCCTCTACAGAAAGGCTGCCTGGAAGAGATCGCTACCTTAGCGATAAGGTCGCCCTTTGTATACCTGATGTAACTTTTAAATCACTATATGTCATTTAGCTAGGTGTACAAATAAATATTATTTGTATTTGTATATATAGATTTCAACTGGGTGTAGAAGTGAATTTACGCCATTGGCGATAAGAAGTGTTGGAATGAAACTTTCGGCCACATAACCATATTTGCGTACATTTCTTGAGACGATAGCATAGAGACTCTTATTATAGCTCGATACTATAGCGTATATATTTGGTAATTTGCAGATAGACTCTCATGTTCTCTTTAGCGACAGCTGTAAATGAGTTTGTGGATTAAGTATTTGGTGGAAACATGATTACGCGCTGTTTGTGATTTCGTACACGTTTGAAACAAGGTAGACTGGATGAGACAAACCTGGGCCCAACGTTATTTTGGATGTTTTGTGACGTAATGTATGTTGTATGTAATTAAATAATACAGCTTAGTAGTCGGTAACCAGGTCAAAATTAAAAAAAACGCAATCTAATTATTATTGTGTGGGTGCTTTTTTATGTCGTCGGTTTATAATCGAGCAGACGAGTAACCTGATATTAAGTGGTCACCGTTGGATGTACATCATTGACACTAAGGACGTTATCGATGTGTTATCAAACGATAAGGAAGTGGGAGACCCGAGTTATGTGTGTGCGAATTTCTGTGGCTGTGAGTAAGACGAAATTGGAATACTGGAATATGATGACACAATTAATTTGTCCATTACCAACTTTATTATCAAGTAGCGGTGCCTCAACTTCGTTTGGGTTAGGCAATATGCCTTTAAAATGGTAAAAGAATTCTTCAATGGGTGGCACGGTCGCACAGATTACTATCCGCATATATACAAACTCTCAAAATTCGCAATCTCTTTCTTTAGCATTAGTATGTTATAGATATATTAGTATAGATTGTAATTTTACATGTTAACCGAAGAAAAGAGAAAATTTATTATTCCACTCAATATATACGTTTCTTTTCTTTAAACAAAATTCATGGAGTTTTGGGAAATATTCGACTTTTGTATAATAATAAATAAACAATAGAAAGATTGCAAATTTTAATCTATTATTAAGCAAGACCTGGATAAGTCTTGAACATTATTATTGTGGTTTTATTAAGCTTGACTATTATTATTATTGTAAAAAAAGTGATCAAATATTTCCTAAAATCGGACAATCACGCTCACACCTCGGTGACAACATTGATTGACGCGGCTGGCATGGACACACAAATCATCGAATTCACTTAGGACCTGACGACAAACATTGAACTATCACATACATATATGTTCCCGTTGGCAATCGAATCCGAATCCCTCGCTTGTCAGACTCACTGCCAACTGGGCTACAGGGTAACAGGCTACTTTGTGATAGAGAAAGAAAAGAATTTGTCGATTTGTCATTATAGAATTAAATAATATTGAAATGCGTTGCCTCGTGTAAGGATCTCCGTGGATCCGTCCGATATATGTACTACATATATACGTGTTGATAGTAATAGACCTTTTATATATTTATGTGGGTCTGTGTGTGTGTAAAACGGAGGATTTCATTAACTGTCTCCGCTCGCTTGCCAACGACCAACAATCGTTAAATTGTTATTAGCCTTAAATTACTTTATATAGACTCAGCACCAATCAGCGAAATCTTCCTTCAAATTTATTGGCTTCATTTGGTGTATTTATCGTTCTTTAGACTATCTACGTCAACGATAAAATTAAATGACAGTCTTTAATCTGTCAAAAATATACAAATAACTTATTATATCTTAAGTTTTATATACATTAACTAGTTTTTATGGAGCGCTTTGTAAATTCTTCACGTTGAATCCACGTACGTGAATCACTCGCCAAAGCGGCATGAAAATCCGAGAGAAATTTCCCAGATTATTGCGCTTAGACAAACGGACTTTGTTTTATTGTATGTAGTGATTCACAAAACAACATTTCACAGCTACTACCCACTTAGTTATATCCTATAAAGTTTTCTATATGAAACATCAATATCTCGATCAAGGCAAGCGGACGAACTCTGATGGTCCCGTCGCATACAAATGTCACCATTGCAAGGCAGAGCAATGCCAGTTTCAATTTGGATTTGGTTTTGACAGCTTAGTTTCCTCACCTTTGTGGAGCTTCTTTACTTTTGATCGCAATACGTTCCACTGCTCGTAATTTGGTTTTAGTGTGATGCGGTGGTGTGTGTGCGCGTGTGCGCGTGCGTGTGTAAAAGAAAGAAAGAAAAGACCATTCGCCATAAATAAATGTACGCGTGCGTATGTGTGTTTACAATCCACGATTGTCTAAGTTCAATATATGTACTTCATAATATTGTACCTCATTTATAACCGTCTCAATTCTTGGCTCGGGTGAGAAGAACGTACTTTGAAAAAATCACATTTTGAAATTGGCATGAAAGCTACATGTAATCTAGGCTATACCACATTCAGCAGAATATTATAATTAAACCGACGAATTATATAAATAAAAATGTTCATTGAACAGCATACTGACAATTAGGTAGCCATGTTTGTTTGTAATGTTATAATTGTGCACTGCAACACAGTGAGTCCCGGCGTGAGCGTGTGAGTGAGTGAACTTTAACCTTAACGGTACGGTTTCTTATAGTTGTCCATTCTGATCTCTAGACGGGCCAGTTTAAGGTACTGGAACTTAAAGAGCATCTGGAGAAAATGGTTGAATGTAAGCAAGCATATTGCAAGATTATACTCGCCATCCTCACAGAAATTTTTATTTTTAAGAATTTTCGTTGTTCAGGCCTATAAATGCCACTCACACCAGACTAGTTCTGCAGGATTCTGTTTTTATTAAAGTATCTACTGTGTTTACGGTTGCTGTCGTATAAATAAATCGATATTAATAAATAAATATATATATAAAATATCTCCGGAACCACGGCCCTATTTGAGCGATTCTTCTACTATTTCAAAGGTATGTTATCTCGGATGGACATAGGTATCAAGTGTATATGGATAAAAATTAATTAATAAATCTGAACGAAGTCGAGACGGGCCGCTAGTAAACAAATACAATAACTATGTGTCAACTCTGTCACAATGACGTAAGGCTTGGACGGTGGAGGCTTTTGTTTTAATATCAAAGAGTACGGTACCAAGTGCTTACATCGCGATAACACAAACATAATATTCATATGTCTACTGTAATAATTAATACAAACACAACAAGCACTATGTTTAAACACAAACAAAACACGTTTGTCGTGGCCTAAAGTTATGCATTATCTAAAAGTGTGCAGTATCCGAAGTATCCTTATTCATATTTATCAATTCCCTAGCATCCATTTAATATTTTTCAAAGATATAGGAGAACGCATATGTGTATTGTACGCCGATATTACCACCCAATAAAAAAAATATGTATATTTTTTTTTAGAATCATAAATGTATGCAGTGATAAGATGACATATAATCTGAGGAAACACATTAACTACCCCATAAAGAAAGACTAATTAACATTTATCCTTCATTCTTTTAAGCTTGTTTACGTCATAGCGCGATTCTTTAAGTTCTCTTTATTGTTTGTGTAAAATAAAATAATAAAAAAGGAAAACAGAAAACAAAACGTCTGAAAGCCTTATCGTCTCAAAGCGCTTTGTTCCAGATAAGAGATGAAAGCTAGTATTTTGGGCAAGTTTTAATAAATTACCATACTTTGGGTCGGCTTTGGGTGAAACTTTTTTTATTGATAACTAGCGACCTGCCCCAGCTTCGCACCGGTGCAATGCTGACACTAAATTACAGAATGCCGTCCTCCCAGCCGGTACCGCCGCAACAGCTATGTCTCTGCATTTTAAATTTGTAATATCTTCGAAAATATTCATTTAAAATACATGCTGAAAAGTACCATATTGATCTATATTAAATGCACAATGTATTTAAGGTACTTAATTAGATATGAATTAATGGCGTATTGCTTAAAATCGCTTCGTAAATAAGCCATTATTTCTCGTAAGAAGTAAAGGATAAAAAATGGTTATTGTCGGTTATCCCCAGTAGATAAACATATACCATCGCAGATTTTTTTGTAGACCTTATTAAGGTGTACAATACTGTAGT
>DWPT01002379.1:0-16290 GCA_018251895.1 Agathymus mariae mariae | reverse complement strand
AAGTAGAGTGTTAAGAATGTTAGCCACAAAGTAGCGCCTGGTACCGGACGCGAGCCTTTTACATTTGTATATATTTTGCAAAGTAGATTAAAACTAATTGGATATAGAATCCAATGGATTTCCGCAAATTTATATATTAACACAGAATAGTTGGGATTATTTGAAATTTATAATACACACGACGTAAATAAAACATTAGAACCAAGCTCTAAAAACCAAAACTTAAAAATAATACAATGATATATTTTTTCCTTTTTACATAAGATGAGTTAATACTTTACAACAATCAGCATAAGTAAGTGGTGATGATGTCTAAGATGTCTAAGACTCCCACATCATACGTAGTCATGAACAAGCTATTCCAGTACTTTGCAGTGCGCATGACGAAAGACGACGCAAACCGCGTCGTCCGCACAGGCAGAACGTTCCCGACATAAGGATGGATACTTGCCGTACGTGGGTCGTTCGACGGAGGGGGCGACGGGGGACTGTTTCGTAGAAATCAAATTAAATTTTTAATAATTCAATTTTAGACAGCTGGAAAGAAGAGCGGCAAAAGTTTTAAGCACTGTGACAAAGTATTGGCCTCAGATGGATATCGATGGCATACTTAACATTTGGATAGTAAAACCAGGAAATAAATGCCGCGGTAAAGGCATCCAGCTCATGAATAACATTAAGGACATTATAGGTCTCATCAATATACCGGCACAGAAAACTAGATACGTAGTACAAAAATATATCGGTAATTAATACGCTGTCAATAAATGAATCTGTAGCCTTAATTATACGAGATAACTTAAAATTTATTGCAATAAATTTTCAGAAAACCCATTAGTGATATACGATACAAAATTCGATATTCGACAATGGTTTCTGATTACAAACTGCCAACCGTTGACAATCTGGTTATACAAGTAAGAGAATTACAAACTTGTTTGTTGACATTGCTGGCCCTCATGGTAATGAATAACATTTATACATTTTGTTTGCATCATTACAGAGACAGCTACTTAAGATTTAGCTCGCAAATATTCAGCTTGTCTAATTACCACGAGTCTGTGCACCTCACTAATAATGCCGTACAAGCTAAGTATAAGAATAACGGCGATCGTGACAAAGCTTTGCCAGATGAGAACATGTGGGACTGTCATTCTTTTAAGGCTTATCTCAGGTAAATATAAGTTATGGAAATGCACTGTAACATAATATATTTAATAATTAATGGAATTTTGAAGACAGATAGGAAAATACGAACTTTGGGACACTAAAATATATCCTGGGATGAAACAATGCCTTATCGCGGCCATGTTGGCCTGCCAAGAGTCAATGGACAAGAGGCAAAACAGCTTCGAACTTTACGGAGCGGATTTTATGTTGACAGAAGATTTTACTCCATGGCTAATCGAGATTAACTCTAGCCCTGATCTAGCTCCTACCACTTCAGTTACAGCAAGACTTTGTCCACAATGCTTAGAGGATGTCATTAAAGGTACAATTTAAATTATAACATTATTTTGTTATGTTCCAACCATAGTTTTATAACATAGATTTATTTGTCTTTAGTGGTGTTGGATCGCCGATACAATCCTGAAGCCGATACTGGATTTTTCGAACTAGTGTACCGACAGGTCATCCCAAAAGCCCCAGCGTATCTCGGGTTGTCGTTATGTATTAATGGGAAACGACTTATCAAAAAAACAAAGGAAAGGAAACATGAGTCAAGAAGCATTACCCCCTTAGCACTTCGCGAGCCCTCCGGCGATACAATTCCAGAGATGGATCAACCAGTACCTTCGGAATACAGCGGACCAATTATAACCGATTTCCTATCATGGTTAAATCCTTACGATGCCCTGCCTACAAACAAAGATGGTCTGATAATAGGCCCCAAGGAGTCGTTCTCGGTATGCCAAGCCGTCACCTCGGTAAAATCGGGCCTAATACTTAAAAACGCGACAAAAAAACGTAAAACATCAGCCCTTTCTTTTAGGACACATCGAGGAAGACGCGAAAAAAATACAGAAAGTAAACAGCGTGTAGTTTCTCACTCGTGTTGCGGCCCCGGAGCCATCCAATCTGCCAGTGTGACCGGCAAGTACCGGACCGATTCGGCTCGCAAAGCAGAAAAACCCAAGATCGACAGGTCGGTCGGTAACAAACGATGCTACATCGACCCCATCGAGTGGGAACGAGAAACGGCCAGTATACTCCGCTCTACAATTTCCGTTCAGAACAAAATTGCTGTTCGAGCTGAAACTGTGGCGCCGGCGAGGCAAACTAAATCGGACGTAGTGAATTCCAACCGCAAGCCAACGCTGGAGCCGGTCACATCGCGGAGTACTCGTAGTGTAGACGATACGAATCCCATTAAAAAGTTAAGCGCTATTGGAAGAAGCATTTGTAAGCTTCGAGATGAGAACGGGGCGAAACAAAAGGCCATTGCGTTTTCTAAAAGCTGCGCGTCCATCTATGCGCCGTACCGTGTGGTCGTAACTCCTATGAACGATGACACGCATCATTCGTCTCTTAAACGAAAGACCACTTCCTAGTTCAGAATTGATGTACCAATTCTTATTGTTAGATCAATTTGAACACCGTCGCTACGACGTCAAATTCATAACTAAATTGTTTCTGCATTAGTTAATAATCCATGTGATCTCTTCAAAGTTGTTGTTGTTCTTCAGATTCTATGTATATTATTAAAATCAATAAATCATATTTTTATGTAATGATTTTATCTAATTGTTGCTTGAATTGCAGATTCGGTCCCACAATTATCCTGATCCCGTGATTCCTTAACAGTTTTGTAATTTCGTATCACTGGCAAAATGATGTATGGAACAATTAAAAGTACCACCAACGTCCGATTTAATGACATTGTCTTGTGTCAAAACATTGATGATTTAATGAAAATTGAAAATGAAAAAAATATAATTTGGTAATCACATATCTACTATCCATGCGTCTTATGAATATATATTTATAAAGTTTCACAATCTTATATTCAAAAAGAGAAATTATAAGATAGTGAATATCATAATCAGTGTTATTTTCTTCAAGGTTTTTATCAATGAAGTAATGCGTAAACATATAAGATGCCGCACAGAAAGGAAAGAATAACGCGTAAAAAGAAGGTAACATTTGTTCACTTCAATATTCATCACCTCGTCTCCATTGTAGACGTTAGGTTATTATTGTTCGATGAATTAACAATTCCTTTTTCTATTTAGAGAGTTGCTGTTAAAAAAAACAAACATATAAAATATGAAGACTTTTTTGGAACACCCAAACCATCCCCTCTACTTGGCAAGAAAAAATTCGCAGTAATTGGCTGTTAACTATCTACTATATATTATGCATTATTTTTCAGTTTATACTCATATCTAGTTACCTGTTGTAATAAAAATTAATATCCACAGAAAAAAATTGTTTGTAGCAAGACCAACATACGACAGTTTCCTCCCCCGTTTAATCGATTTGCAAATAGTAGAACTCGAAAAATGGACGAAAACAAATCGCCTCGAATCATGTGTAATAACGCGTTTTATAATCGTGGCCTTACGCCTAAAGAGAAAAGCTTCCTTATATGCAGTTGTCAAACAAAATCCACGCGGTATCTAACACTTAAAAATCTGGCGACGAACGCAATAAAAGAAAATAAGATATTTTCGGTATACGGCAGCTGCAGCGCTGTACGGAAGGCTTTATTGGATCGAGGTTGGGTTGAAAAAATCCCAGCAAATCGAATGAATCTTTCCAAAATACGAAACGGAACGTTTTCCAATAAAAATGAAATTCACGGTGAATTGGAAAGATTACTGCTGTCGAATTTCGTAGAAAAATATAATCCAAATTTTGTGTGGCGAACTCGAGACGAAACTCGAGACACGGCAGTGATCGACATGACGAAAGACTGTAACACCGTAGTGAATAAATTAAAGGCAGACGCCATGTGGACTTCTAAGCAGGGGTTATGCTCATCTGTTAAACGAAATTACTGGTTTTACATTGAAGACATTGCTGAAGTCAATAGTCCCAGAACGTACAATACTTACGATGTGGGGGAAATAGAAGGTTTTGTAAATGACTTTAAAATTACCTCATGCACTAGCTTACTCAAGTGGATCCTCTCGATGATAGCAAACCAAAGACCCATCTTTCAGAAGACTGGCAAAATTTCAATGAACGTGATAGTTTTTGCATTAAACCGTTGTAAGGAATATCTGTTTCGTAAGCAGAATAGGGATATCGACCGATCGATAGCTGCTGCTAGTTCGGGTCAATGGAATTCGTTTTTGAAGAAGTATTACCAGATAATTGCTAAAGAAGAAGTTTTTCAAACTGACAAAAGTAACAAGCTTCAACTATATTTGAGTTACGCGAAGTATTTGCTGAAGGAGATTCACAGGTATCGTCCACAGTTAAGTTGTGAAGGTTGTCACAATATCTGGATTATCAAACCTGCGCATTGTTCGAGAGGAAGGGGTATACGAATGGCCTCTAAATTAGGCGTAATTACAAATTTGCTAAGCAAAGCTAATTCGAAATATGTGATTCAAAAATACATTGGTAAGTATATCAAAATACCGTTTGATATATGTAATTAATTTGTATAATAGGTTAAAAATTGAATAGTTTCATTATTTATTCACAGAGGAGCCGTTGTTAATACACGAAACTAAATTCGATATACGACAATATTACTTGGTCACCAGTACGTATCCGTTAGTGATATGGATGTACCGGGACTGCTACTTGAAGTTCAGTTCACAGCGATACAATTTGAAAAACTACCATGAATCTATACACCTGACCAATAACGCTGTCCAAAGAAAATACAATAACTGCTTGGGGCGACATGCTGAGCTGCCACAGAATAATATGTGGGATTCGGACAAATATAAATGTTACTTGGATAAAATCGGGAGGGATAAAGTGTGGGATAATTTAATATATCCAGGCATGAAGCGGTCCATCGTTGGTATAATGTTGAGTTGCCAGGATTCGTTGTCTGTATGTAAGAACCGTTTCGAGTTGTACGGTTGTGACTTCATCCTGGACAAGGAATACAAGCCCTGGCTAATAGAAATTAACTCCTGTCCTGATTTGAATCACACTACACAAGTAACGGCAAAGATTTGTCCAGCTGTGATATCGGATATTATAAAAGGTTACTATTTAGTACACTTTAATCTAATTTTCATTATTATTACAGTATAATGTTCCCAAAGCGTACTTGATAAGTTTCTGACCCGGCTTGATTCAGTATCCTTGTAAACCCCCAAAATAAACGTATTTAGAGAGAGTCAACAAGCATCTTTATAGCTTCCGTGACCGGCAACTAGTTGTCAACTATATCCCTAGCCCATAGTTGTGTACAGATCAAAATGGAAGCAGAGGACCCACTTATTACTAATGCAACTCATTTAACTTACTTTAAAAGTATTTTTATATTGATATTCGTGTCCCCAACTAATTGTAAGTTTCGTCCGCGTCTCAAAACTCCTATTTCTGTAGCCTAAGGTACTCTACTCTAGGTACTCTATCAAAATATAAGACGCGCTCTTTGAAGCGAAACCCAACAATATTATGTTTCCTTCCGTTGTTTAAGTCGTTTGCATCCTCCTCTATCTTCTGTGACGTATTAAGTAGCATTACAGTGTGGCTTTATCGTAATAATTTTTATTCGAAATAGGGTCTTGTTAATGATTTATGGCAAAGATGCGATGAGTGCGTGTAGCAATCGACGATCTAGATTAACTAAATTTCTGTTTTATTACACAATTTTTACTTTGTCTTTGATCTCAATTCGTTGAATGTTCAACAACTGCAGCCATAGACTGTGTCACGCGCCCATAAATTGGCAAACAAATTTTACATCGTTTTTCTAACTGGCTCTGTAGCCAAATTGTTTGATGTATCATCTCAATTTAAAAATGCTTTTAGAATTTCATGCATATACATAACATACATATAATTTAGAAAACAAATATTTTGTATGAGTTACAAAGATTATTCGGTAATGTTAACGAATATGTACTTCAATGTCAATTCCTTAATGTTATTAGTCTGTGTTACAGTTGTAATTGATAACGCTGGTGATCCTAAGGCGCCAACAGGGAAGTTCGAATGTATTTTCAAACAACCCATGACTATTCCACGGTACGGTAGCGCAGCGGAACTAGTTATACGAGGTTTCGCTTTACCATATGACTACTTCTATAGAGGCAATATTGAAATCAAAGAGTCGTACGAAGACGCAGATATCGATGAGGAAAAAGACATTAAAGGGATACTCAATAAACTAAAAGAGCATTATGATCCCGAAACTATAATGGTAGACGCAGAAGACGATTATGAAGTCGATCAGATTGAAAAGGAAACCTGTACCCGTGAATTGGAGATAAATTTATTAAATGAAGCAGGCATTTTGGCCGATGCTCTAGACGATGAAACTATCGATAAAATGACATCAGCAGACAGTTCTGGTGCGACATCTGTTCTTATTCAAGATACTTTGTCTTCTCCTTTGTCAGACAAATCGTATTATGCTCCTTACGTGCAGAGCGCTAAAAGTGTAACAGATTTTAAATCTTTACTCAAAAAATCACTAAGCCGATGCACCTCCGAAGTAGATATAATAAATTTTAAACAGACTTTTAAATTCAGTAAATTAGATGATGGGCCGCGCGGCAAAGGCAGCTTTTTACAAATAGAACCAATTGAAATTAAAAGCACCCTTTACAGTTTATGTCCTAGTAACTCAATATCAAAAATAATTGCACGAATTCCTAATACTAGTTTGTTGGCGGATGACAGTATTTTTCAAGCAACATCAAAACTTATAACATTTATAAATGACAAAGAAAAAGAATATTTTGTTCAACAACGTTTAAATATTTAAATTCCTACTCTACAACCCAAAAATCAATAAAAGTGATACCCTCAAAAGCTTTTAACTTACTAACTTTTAACATTTAAGAATATGAGTCCTTATTAACTATTTATTGACTCTTAGTTTGATGTCGCTAAGTTCCCGAAGTTTTTATATTTAAAAAAAAATAGTATCATGTGATATCTTCACTGCTTTTCTTAAATAAATAACTAGCAAACGAGCACAGTAGTTAAAAGTTTATTGACCATTAAGCTTTGGACTCGGTTGGACAGATGCAACGGAATTTTTAGTAAGGGAAAGTGATGTACCTTAATAATGCCTGGTAATGTTTATAGTGATATTTTATACAGACTTTACGGCATAATAGTAAATCGTACAGTGGAGTCGATTGGATACAAAGTGACTTGGTTCATCACTAAGCGAATTTTTTCAAATTCATTCAACTATACACAATTGCTACTTGCTACTTGAATACTTAATGTAATTATTAGTGTAAATTGTGTTTCTTGTAGTGTGTCTCATTGTTATGCATACAATAAATTTGTGTTTTACATGATAAAAAAATGGTTGGTCGATTTGTTATTTGGTTGCTAAACACGTAAAGCCATAATAGTACTCTATGTAAATGTATAATCTATGGCTAATACCTAGAAACTTAAATAAAAACTTAAATTTTATACAGAGTTTTTATTGTTACATCACTAAGTTTTGTATTAAAGGACACGGTTCTATATTACCATATATACATTCTATGATAGTCTTACTAGGTTCATAATCTGTGGCCAGTCTGTGCTTGATCCTTCTAATTAGTCTGCGCACAGTACAATGCTCCACAGCTACGACTATGCTCTATGCTGTGTACTTGATCTTTATTTATGAACTAAAATGAGTGATTTGATAAGAGACGTGAGGTGTTAACTCCTTTTACACATCGTTTTATTTTAACAAATACAATTGTGTTTTTTATTACCCACAATACAGTGGTTAGCGATGGGTCGTTCCCGATCAGAGAGTAAATCGCCAAGGCGTCATCATAAAAGCAGCAAGCATTCCAGAAAGAAAAGCCGATCTAAAGATCGATCAACATCACGCAGTAGAAGCTCGAAACATGTTGATAAATCTAGGGAAAGAAGTTCTAAGTCTAGGTACGATATTCTGAAGGGAATACTTATATAATATTGATTAATTAAATTATATGTTAGTTATTTGTTTATAACATTTTCCAGGAAAAGATCTCATTCCGCGTCATCGTCGAACAGCAGTGAAACATCATACGATGGCAGTAGACGTAAGAAGTCAAAGGGCCGTAGTAAAATGGACGAAGTTGACCGGCTAGCCGAGATGGAAAGGCAGAGACGCATTCGCGAAGCTGAACAAAAGGTATGTATAAAGGTTACAGATACCACTCTAGACTGTGCCTCTAAAATGTTTGGTTATATAGTTTTATAGTTGCTCTCATGAGCGTATGTAACAGGTGCTTCGAGGTTCCGGAAACCCCTTAGCATAAGTTGGAACAAAGTTGTGAAACATTTATATTATGTACCTGACACGGGATATCCGTAGCCCAAAATATATATATGAAAATGCAACTAACTTATCAGGACACAACAACAATTCATTGTGTTGAATAATTCAATTTTCTTTAAAAGTGCCTAATTAGAGCAACTACAGTTTATACTTCCACGTTTGTGTAATTTCTAATTGACTGAGGGACGCGTCCACAATTTTAGCTTTTTCTGCATAAAGTTCAGGTAAAAACTACTTGGTTAATTTGTTTTACATGTTTGAACTCAACATTTCCTCCCCCACATAATAAAGCTATATAGCTATAGCCATGGTTGTTCTAAATATAGGACAATGTATGAATGTTGAAATGAAATGATAAGCAATGAAAAATATCTTTGATTATAAATAAATGCATTTTAAATTAATACTAATTCAAGGTGGTTGAAGAGGAAGCTGCGAAAAGAATTGAACTACTTGTCAAGAAACGTGTAGAAGAGGAATTAGAAAAACGTAAAGATGAAATAGAACAAGAAGTGGCGAAAAGAGTGGAAGAGGCAAAACGCAAGATGGAAAAAGAAATGATGGAAGAACTAGAGAGACAAAGAGAGCAACAGCGGCGCGAGGAAATGGCAAGACAGGTAACTGTGATCGTCATTCTTCAGTCATGTGTAAAAGCAATGCCAATTGATTGCTCTTACACATGGCAAGCACACACAGAACAACTTGCGTGTTCTACATGCTAACTACAAATTTCAATGTTTAAGTGCCAATAATATCTATACCAACTTTATGTGCAAGCCAAACTAATAAGAGTATTATTTCAATCATATCTGTTGAAGGTCCAGTCAGGTGTAGTTCGAGTGCTTACAAGAATTTGTCTTAAAATTTAAATACTTGTCACTCATTGAGATACTATTCCTTAAATGTTGGATACATGTTGATCATTAACTACATGCATATCATTTATATCCACATGGCATCCTCGTTTGCTATCCATTGCTCAATGGTAAGAGTGCCATGAAAGTGACCGGCTAGCATTTTAAAACTGTTCACTTGACTGTCCTTGGCAGTCATGTAGTCTATAAGTCAGGTCGGAAGACTTATCAAGACCCAGAAGCTGTAAGAATTTTGAGGGAGTTGCTGCTTTGAGGACCCAACCTGATTGTTGAAGGTATTTGTTGAACCATTTTTTGTATAACAAAATTTTATATTTCAAGTAGGTGATTACAATTTATAATACCATCTGCATCAATGAAAAAGTACCAAAATTGCTATTGTAATGAAGGTGCTTACACATATTATAAATAAGGTAATATGATGAGGTATAAGAGTGTTTTTATGTGTGTATAATATTTTAATTTCTTAAATACATATTTTTTTACAGTGCTAAATCTATGGTGAAATTGATTCATTTTCAATCGGAATTTAATTTTGCTCCAATTCGTGATATAACATTAAATTGTGAATGTTATTTAAACAGCAGCGAAAAAGTGTCAAATGCATAATATTTTACCTGGAAACTCTAAATGTTGTGGTATTACTTTGATTTTTATGTTCGTAACAAGTTTAAACTTATTTGTTAATATAATTATTTTATCGCACAGGAGGAAGAAGCTCGTAAAAGGAAAGAGTTGGAAGAAATCATGGCTGAAAATAACAGAAAGATTGAGGAGGCACAGCGCAAGTTGGTTAGTGTTATCAAATTCATGTCAATAATTTTTACCTATACAATGTATACTTCAATACGTAGGTATTACACAAAATACAACGTAACAGGCGGTATTTACAGCTTATCGTATGTTTTCATTAACTAGGCTCTTTCTATCCCGATAATCAATATATTTATGATTAATAGATTAATTATTTTGAGCATTGCTTAATAATTTTGTATGCTACAGTTATATTCATACTCAGGTTAATTTTACGTCTCTTATCACACTTTGGTTTCCAATTTATCTTTCAGTCTTGATATGACATGCGTGTTGTGAACATCACCTAAAACTATGTAATTGTGGTAACTTACGTAATTATAAGCACATATTGTTTATTTAATTTGTTTGTTATTACAGGCGGAGGAAAGATTAGCGATGATCGAAGAGCAACGAAAAATGGATGAGGAAAGGCAGAAACTGAAAAAGGAACAAGAGAAAAGAATAAAAGAGGAGCAAAAGAAGATCTTAGGGAAGAACAATTCTAGACCCAAATTGTCGTTTTCATTGAAGCCACTCTGATAGTGATATAGATAGTACTTAAGTTTAACCATATATATTAGGATTCAAGCAATGAAACAATTACATTAGTGGTTTCTGCACCAAGGACGTTGAGCACTGTCATCACTGACTTTATATTGCGGCGGCTAACATCAAGGGAGTTATTATAAAATTTGCCAAACTTAGCTATTTTACAAAAAAATATTTTTAAACAACAATAAGTTACTACGTTACTGTAACTTTTTGTTTGTTTTAGGCAGATTAATAATATAATATCACCATCGTTAATTATTATTAGTCAAGAAGCAGGTGAAATATGTTGATTTTCCTAAAGTTGATGCCAAAAGTTGAAAAAAGCTTTTTATTGTTTACGGCTAGCCAATTTAAAGTAATGCTTAAATTAGACATGAGTAGACGTCACAATTATAGTTACTGTGCAGATTGTTGAAAATCGCCCAGTGTTCAACATTCATGGTACGATGCAGACATTTATCTAGAATTAGTATACACAATTACACATTTTACACTTTTTTTCCAGATTGCTAGAGTAGAATAAAGTTTAAGATCAATATTATTATTGAATCCAAACAAGGGTTGAAGTATCCCCGGTTGTTGATAACGTGAAGTAGACTATTTTCATATTATAGAGGTGATTATTGTCTCTGGCATTAGCTAATTATTTAATGTTATGTTTAGATGTCAACTTTCCTTGCTGGACGCGCATGGCTCAAAGTTTATGTAATATCGTTTTAATATTCAGTATCTAAGTCTAAACATACTTTTGAGGACTCTGAAACTGTGTTGTCTGCTTTAATTTTGATTCAGATCCTTGTTTTTCGTAAGTATTTACCTGTAATACACAGAATTCGACATTTCAACAAATTTATCAGATGTTTTAGCAGGATATGAGAAAACGTGTCATTTCATCCGGTTTTGGGAGCCCCCAAATACCTCACAATTTTGTCGGAAATTGGATGTGACACTAGGGGTCAGGTAGTGAATGTTGGCTTCTAATTATGTAACACGTATTTTGGTATTATTGTATAAATTTAATACTTAAAAAGTAATCCCCATTGTTGCTTAAACAAATTTCGCGCTCGTTTTACAAACTATTATTGCTCTTAGCATATGTATTGTGGTCGAAATAATTCATCGCAATGAATATTTGCAGTATTATAATACTGTTGCCTATACATGAAGGTTCTTTTGGACCGTGAAATGCAGCGAAAACGGTGAAACTTTTCAGCCAGTATAATATGTTTTTTTTTAAGAAGACTGATACTGACGGAACGATTCTTAATGGTAAAGTGATAGTGTGTTTAAACGCAAATGAAAAAAAAATGTTAACAATGATGTAAATTTAAATTGCTTTACAACATATGACAATTCGGTTTTACTGGAAGTATTACATGGAAGTATACTTGTATTTAATTAATTTATCAATCAAGGGTTTATACTTATTACATCTTTTTAGTGTGTTGGCGACCTCTGTAATATATTATGGTATATAATAACAACTTCCCTATTTTATCGATTTTTCTATGGGACAGCTGGCTAAAGTGCACAACCATCTTAAAGTAGAAATTTGGATGTAGCGAGGACAGGTAAAATGTTAATTTCATTAAGTTGAATTTTTCAATGTTCTTTTAGCATTTTCAAATAAATAATAAGTTACTATATGAAGCACTCAGGAAAATCTCCAGTAAATTTTCCCTCCTACCTTTTTCATTTGCATCTATTATATGTAATTAGGTACCTACTCATTGGCCCATTAACCATTTAGCATTTGGTAACGCACACTTCATGAGTAACCATTGATCTAAACTTGACCATAAAATAGCTTTTTACCATAGATACCCATGATGTGCATTTAGTTCTTGTAGCTTGCAATATCATGTAATATTTTAACTATATTTAGTGAGATTGTACAAGATACTGAGAGCTGAGTGAGAGCCGTTTATTATCCCCTAAAATCCGTCCATTAAAAGATACCTTCTACTAATCACCGAACATAATAACTATGCAAAAGACAAAATGAATTACAGGTATAGTAATTATTTATAAATATATAAATTGCAAGGCTTTTTATCTTAAAAGTTGTATTCACAATATATTCGTCACTAAATTGAATATTATTATTATTTGTTAAATGCAATTTATATAGTCTCATTTAGGATTATCGTTGGAAAAAAATTCTTTACATTAGGTTAAATTGTAAGCGTTTTAAATGTTTCATAAAGAGAGGTAAGCATGAGCTAATCGCCGATATTATTAATTTAAAATTTAACTGCACTGCACTCTCGCCGCTATTTGGAAACTGATTTAAGAGTCATAACATCGTTTTATAACACATTATTCGTGAGTATGTGCGTGTTAATTTAGAAAGTTTAAAAAATCAATTGGTAACATAAATTTACATTCACCGTCTTGCAAATAAATGTCTTCTGAAACATGATTAATGGCAAAATATCAAAAGTTATATAGGAAAGCGAATATCATTGTGTAACCAAATAAAGTAATAGCATTATTTGTTTAAATAAGAGTTTAAAGTGAGACAATTTCGGGAAGTAACTTGAAGATACATGATACATGAATTGTTTAGTTATAAAATATTAATAATTGCTTTTATTATTTCAAAACGCAACAATTTATATGATGAACAAAAGCTACAATTTGTGTATTGTAACATCGAAAGCGATCTTTTCAGTATGTAAATGTTTATTATAATGTAGCTAACAATATTATAAAACTAAGAAAAAATTGCTCCATCCCTTTATTGTCAAAAGATTATGTTATCTAGTTTAACACAACTGGACGAAGAAAATTTCATATTAGGGGATCATTCACAAGACTAAATGAAATGCCAAAATGTTATTACGTGGCATGCAGATTCAATAAAGTACAGTTTAAAAGTAAATTAATGTTTTATTTGCCATATTACTTATTTTGGTACACACTACGGTGTACTCATCACTGAAGAAGACACCAAAGTTTTTTTTACTCAAATTTTCAAACCTTTGATAGGTCTCTCCTCGTAATCGCGTATACCTTGCTACTGACTTAGGGTACGACTGTTATCTATCGGTATCAACCGGGCCCCACAACTAAGTGTCTAGAAGTGTCAGTATTCATCTACTTCTATTGCGATATTTCTTTTCACAAAATGTAACTTAATTACGGTGTGACGAGCAATAAGCAAGAATGATATACTAGCGTCTCTACATTTTATTTCACTGGTTCGCACTTGATGCCACGTTGAACATTATTACGTATATCATATTTTAAAGTTATTTCTTTTTAGTATAATAATAAATTCGCAGCATACCTATTATAGCGAAAAGTTAGTAATTTAAAAGTACCTTTGAATCCCACCAGGAATCTGTATGAAATGTGGAAAGTAAGGGAAACTAATTATCATTTGAGTCAAAAAATATACAGACGTACATAGGTAGTATACACCAGTAGTAGATTCCATTGCATGACGTCTCATGTGGTATCGTCAGTGATCCATTAATTAAAGCAACACACAAAGTTGGGTTAATAACTGAAAGAAATAAATGTAATTGGATATTTGACTCTAAAACTGGTCTACTACGTGACGAACTTACGGTATGCTTTTAGTATAAAACATACTAGCAAACTGCCCTCGTTACGCACGCTTACGCTTACCTTACGCTTAGAAATAGCACCTGCATTGCTTTAGGACTGGGTTTTTTCTTATTCTATTAATCAGAAATTAAAATTATTTATAACTTATTTTTCATGGACGGATTACAATGAAACGAAGTTTAAGTATTAAGTGACGCCTAAAAATTAGTGAAAACCATAACGAAATCGGTTAAGTCGTTACTGAGATTATTGCGAACAAACGCACAGACAAAAATTCTAACTATTATTTTTGGTTTTATTGCTTCAATAATAGTTTGTCTCATATATTCTTCATGTACAGTACAGTTAGAATTGTATTACATTTAAATATGGGTCTGTATTGTACTTGACGGTCGTCATTTTGACATTTGACATTAATTTCATAGACAACATGACATTGACAATAATATCCGACGTGTATGATGTGTGCACGGTGTACTTTGATTTAGAATTAGTCAAGTAATTACAAAAAGTTAGATTTGCAAGTTTTGGAATTTTTCAAAGGAGCATAACCATTTTATGAATGGAATGATTTTCTAGTCATTTATTTAATTATTAACAAATCATGGAAGAATTTCTAAAAGGTCTAATACTATCCGTATTATCGGAAAAGTGTTACAATGAATATTTTGTAAGATATAATTTTTTCGATGGTAAGTATAAATTAGAGTAACTTTGCTTGCCATGCTCGATTACATTATCTATTAATCGTATGTTCTTAATTTCAGTTCCATGTTTTAAAAGTACGTTGAGCAAAGGGCTTGGTATCGGAATTATAGCCGGGTCGATATTGGTAAAAGTGCCTCAGATCCTGAAAATTCTTAGCAGTAAAAGTGCTAAGGGAATAAGCATCTATGGTGTTGGTTTGGAACTGTTTGCAATCACTGCCAACTTTGCTTACAGCTATGTTATGAACTTTCCCTTCAGGTATTTAATTGCCCAACATAATTTAATAATTATTATACATTACTGTATAGAGGACCTTAATAGGGTATATATGGAAATAGGACCACCGTAGGACCTAATTCCTCTTGAGATTAGTTATAATAAATTTATGTATAAGTGAGGAATAAAATATCTCAATTTGTACTGATGATCTCAAATAGAACATTATTTTTGGTAGAATTTCTACAGATGTTCATAGAGTAATTGTTAATTTATTGTATATTTAATTGCATACACAATTGATACTCCTATATCAATAGCAAGATAATACCCTAAGTATGATATGTGTTAATTTTTATATTTCAGTGCTTGGGGTGAGGGAACATTCCTTGCTATTCAAACTGCTATTGTAGCAGCTCTTGTGCTACATTATGGAGGTTCCCCAATTAAGGCATCTGTGTTCCTAGCTACATATACAGGTCTAGTTGCAGCACTAATTAGTGGTTATACTCCTAAGGATATTTTGTGGAATATGCAGGCTGTCAATGTGCCTATTATAGTCTTTGCAAAGGTAAATAAATATTTTCTATGTTATGCAAATATATATAGATAGCACTTCCCAAACTATCTCTGTATATGAGGTCAATCAGTTTTTCATTATAAATATATATAAGCCCAATTTTAGACATAGGCCTTCCCTAATTAATTACTCCTTCCAGACCTGGCTTCTATTCATTTTTTTGGTCATCTGTCCACATGGATTTTAATGAAATGATTTAATATTTTATGTTATTTTTAAACACTTAGGGTACTGTGTTAGAAAATTTCTAGAAATAATATTGGAAATCACAAAATTTTCACTACATACAAGATTTGAACACAAGATTTTCTCAATATGTATTGGAGATTATCAACCATGCAACCATGGTTGGAGCTGTTACACAATTCCATTCAAAGTGAAAATTTTGTAATTCCTAACATTTCATGATAATGTATTTACATATGAAAGCATAAATTAAATTTATTGTCTGTCGCTAATTGTTTCTCTGTTTCAGTCAATTCAAGTTATTACAAATTACAAAAATGGAAGTACTGGCCAGTTGTCAGCTGTGACTTGTTTGCTTCTATTTGGTGGAAGCATTG
>DWPT01002378.1:0-16291 GCA_018251895.1 Agathymus mariae mariae | reverse complement strand
ACATCACACTGTGAAAGTAGCTAAAATAAACCAATCTCGCCGTTTCTACGTCCGTTAAGAGCCTCACTTTCTTAACAGCGGAGGCAGCAGAGCTAAGTTTCCTGACAAGATTATAGTCTTCGGAGGAGTAGTAGCCAGACGATTCGGACTATGTGATAATAAGACGTTAGGAACTCTCGAGAGTCAAAGCTCTGTTTTCCTATGCCCCAGATTATCTAACTAATGATGGTCACGAAGAAACATAACAGAGAAGAAAAATTACAAAATTCAACTATGTGCAAGGGTATACTACTTATTAAATTTAGAAATCCGTTCTAGTAGCCCCACAAAAAGAAATTTTAAGACACACATATACCTACATAAAATATATAAATACATTACCCTACAATAAAATGTACATTATTTATATTTTATTTGTATGTTATTTGTATGTGTATTATTTATCTGTTATATATATATAATATATATCGATAAATATTACATACATGGGGAAACACTAATATTTTTGACTGCTTTATTGAAAGTAAATAGAGATAAAAGTGCACGTAATGCACAGTGAAGTGGTTGAAACAGGCACTGGTTTTATGGGGTAGCTAAGAAGAGTCCTGATGTGGGATCCACAATGAGCGAATGAATGTTGGGCATAAGACAATTGATCACGTAGATATTGGGGTAAAACAGGATTTTGAAGGATTTTATATAGAAGACCTAATATTCTAATGTTGCTTCAGAATAGGACTGGCAGCCATTTGGGCTTATTGCAAAAGATGATCAAATTTCTTAACCGCCAGGGCCCCTCTGTAAAAACTCACCGGTCTTTGTCATTAATCTATTACCCCTGATATATCAATATATATTTTTACTACGCTGTAAGAAAAGTATTATATGCAATTACCATCGCTTTCGCATAAACCGGTCCTCTGATATTAAATATATCATGGGATTGTTTCATTTCATTTAATAACGCTGTGAGCCAGTCAAGCCGTCGGTTGTATGAATCGGCAACTATAAAAGCGTTGTAAAATAGTTTAAATAACTTTACTGTCATAACTTTTTAGTATCATTTTCATTAGTGAGTCTTTTTTACACTATTAATGTAATAGCCGGCGTGTCGTAAACCTTGTATTTATTAGTGTCCAGGGATTGAGATATGTAAAAAGCGTCTTTTGTGTTCCCCTTTGTGTTTCTCTTGTGATAATTTGTTAGTTTGAAGGATTTTTTAATGTCAATAACCGTCATATGTGTACCTCTACATCCTATTCTTAAGCCTCAAGTTTGTTTTTTATTTCAATAGTCAACAAACGAGAAGATGTGCCACCTGGTGGTAGGCGGCCACAATCACATATGAACGTCCGAAACACGTAAACCTCACCGACGTGTTAACTGTTAAGGAGGATGCGAGGTCCCGTTTATTTATTCTTACTTACAAGATAGTTTTTAGCGGGTTTTTGCCACTAAATTATAAGTAGAATGTGGATGGATACAGAGTGAGAGGAAGGCCCAGGAAACGGTGGATGGATTCTATTAGGAAAAGACATATTGCGCAGTATGTCTATATTGCGCCGACCCCAGGTAACGGGAAAAAGGAAGGCAGATCATAATGACCTAAGTAGACTTTTAATCGCGTGAATTGTTGGTCGACTCCATAGCCTATTTGGTGGTGAGTTTCTGAGCGAGAGGCCTCAGGTTTGATCACCGGCCGGGGCAGACGTTTATATATCAGATAACAATCTGTTTGTTACGCGATGTGTCCTGGCGGTAGCCCGCAAAACGGGGAATCTAGTGCGAGGTGTGTAAACGTTTATAAAATCAATTTCCTTTTTTGTAATAAAAATCTTCTTACCTTTTGTAAGTAGATCAATCGAGTTAAATCTCGATCTAATCTCGATGTCACTACGTGACTAATGGTATTCTGGTAAAGGTGAATCTCAAGATGAACGTCAATCATACGTCAATCACGTTGGATTATAATGTGAAGTGTTCGAAATGTCAATTTACAATTCAGTTTCGACACAGTCAACCTTCCATCTTATTGTAATATGTTTACGAGAATTGTGCTAACGTAACCCAAATATGCTATGGGATTGAATTTTCTGTTTTTCCAGAACGTTTGTCTATATTACGTGTACAATTTATATTGTTATATAACTAATAGGTATTTTAACATTAATTTGTGATTCGTGAGTGTCTAAATACATGTTCGAAAGTACTGGTAGGCAATAACTTGTACATCGTAAGTTGTTCTGATTCGTCGATTAGTTTCCACCTCGCTTTCGTCGCGGTCGGCTCGAGAAAGGATCCCGGGTAAGTTGCAACGTGAACACGTGACAGAAACCAGTAGTACCTAATGCACTTACTGAGGAAATTATTCTCAAAAATAAATATTATAATTTTCGTACACGGATCTTGATCTACTTAACTGAATGAAAGTAGGGTGTAAAAAAAATTGTGAGTACTGGTTACACGTTACCAGGGGACAGGCATTAACTATGTTTACAAAATGACGTGATGTTCGTATAACTTTACGCATTTTGGTATACGAAGCCAAAAACTGGACAAGGCAAAATCGCACTCGTTTGGGTTATTGTGTTGGAAATTCGACCAGGAGTAGTTTCCATTCAGTGTATTTTATTTTTTCGCACAAACCCTTTGCACTTTGCATTTTCAAAGTATAAATAAACAATTTATTAGTACCGTACAACATGACCCTTACGTTTGATCATAAAGAAGATGTATTTGTCAAAAGATATGTTTTTATTTCTTATTGACCCCCGAAATAACAGAACAAGTTTATAGCACACATGCGTTATTAAATAATCGTACTTAATAGGTGTCTAAAGATTTTTTTTTTTCAATCCGGTAATCTCGAAGAAATTTGGGCGTAACAGGTGGGCCAGCGCACGGGAGTTCCTCCAAATGTTCCGTTTTTAGTCGGACCTATAGAACTCTGATAAAAGGATGATATCAAGAAAATGTTCGCTTGGTTAATTGTTTTAAAATACTAGTTATATTGAACGCGACAAAACCAATTGAGATTTTTTGTTCGTTTCGGTGGTATTTGTAATTTTAAGCCCTGCCTTCGTTTTTTTATCTTCAAAATATACTTTATCCTATTTTATAAAATGCGTATCATTGTGTACTAAATATCATAAAAATGCGTTGAGAAATATGAGATTGAATGCCACTAAATTGAAATTGTATATATTTTTTTTTATGTAAAAAAAAAAAAACTATAAATCATGTTTCACTATTTAATACATGATTTTTTAAACATATAATTAAAGAAAGTGTGTAGTATACACTAAGTGTGTAGTATGTGGAAAATACACAAAAACTTATCTAATACAGATATTATCAATACGGGAACTGCTCAAAACTGAAAAGGTAATTATTTAGTATAAAATTAACACTAGTTAACTACTTACGTTTGTGGCGGGAAGACGCAACAAGCGACGTGCATGCTGCAAGACACAACGGAGAGGTGACCGGAGGTTGGAGGCACACAAGGCTTTCTGTTACAAGGTATCCACGTATATGTATATGTCGGCGGAAATTAACTATTTTCGCCGGACACTTGTATTCATATCTGTCAGAGCTTGCGCAGGGTAATACCAAAAACATTACTATGCGCCACTGATACTATAACTATATGTGAATTAAATAAAGGCAAGCGTTAGTCTAAATTACAAAAAAACCATATTCGTGTTACAAAGCATTTTACAATCAAAACGGGGTTAGGAACACCCCTCCGTGATGAAAAATTAGATCTTTAATTATTATTTTTTGCGTTATTTATTAGATTCCTAGCTTAATTTTATTTGTTGCCCAAGGTAGATAAGTACATGTTCTTTCTAAAAAAAATATAACAACAACATTTCAGGGTCGAGTGTTTTCAGCTACGCCGCCTAAATTTGATGTCTGAGAAACCGACCCATTTGCATTATAGTAAAACTCTAACTGATCGCTTTCTGTACATTAAGGATATATGAGTGAAACTACTATTAGGGGCCTTTATTAACGCAATAGATATTCAACATGATAGATGTTGCAATTGTTGTCTGTTTGTCTGTGCGTTTGTTCGCTCTAATCTCAGAAACGGCTTATCAGATCTGGTTGCGGTTACCACTAATGTATTTCAGTAAGCATCACTTAAAATTCAATGTTCGTTTTATTTCAATCCATCCATAAATAACTAAATCCTGACGTTGTCATTGAAGCCTGTTCCGGCCTTCAACACATCAAGTAAACAGATCGAACATGTTTCTGGAATCTCTAATTCGATTTCGCCCCCACACTCGCCAAGTCCTTATTTGGAGCGCCCTAATGTACAATATTTGGCCTATTACTACCCTAGCCCATTGATTTATGGGTTATGAATCAACCCCCTACCCCCGCCATTACGCCTTGATGTATCGCCCTGATAATGAATCCAGCAGTATTTTTGGCGTGTGATGGAAATATGAAGGGTGGTGGTGAGTTATTGGGTTTTGTTGCTGGCAAGTACTCTAGTGGTATTGTGAAATCGGTAAGAATTGCAATAGCGTTTCGGAAAGTATTAGAAGAAACCCTATACTTGGCTACTATTATTTATGAGTTAGAATATAATAAACTACTTATAACCAAATTAATAAAAAAATAATACTCCACGTCAACATATAGTTAAATTAACTCATAGGCGTATTGGAGCTTTTGGTTAAAATAACAACGACCAACATGACAGTTATGTCGTTGGTTGTTCTGTATAGTAACTATTGTAATGTAAATAGTAATTGAGATACTATGACGTCATAATGTGACGTTACGTGTTGCGTGCCGTGTCGTCTAGACATTCGTCTCCCTAGCCCGACCAATTCATGAAATGATTACAATACATTATAAATTTATTTAAATATTAACTGAGAATTTGAAAGTTTCGATCTAGAAATACTCTCATAGACACACGAAAGATATACTGGAAAACTGGAAGGTGACGATTGGCTTTTAATGTACAACTTTTTTATACAAAACGATATTACAGGTGTATTTGCTTTTTATATGTATTAATATTCATTATTTTTAAAATTTAGCTATCTCTTAAAATCCCATTTTAAGTTTTAAAATGTAAGCGTCGTGAAACTACGATAATATGATATAGTTAGTACACAAATAACACAGAAAATTTTCCTAAATCCTAATCTATGTTATAAATCAAAATAAAATAGTCAATGTTATTGGAGTTGTATTAAGTGCAAAAATCTCTCAGGATAAACGATTTGCCAACAAGCTGAACCCAATCTCTATTGCGAGACATAGCTACAAATACTGAGTGAGATAAGACTTTCCGATTGATACAGAACGCCATTATTATGTTACGACACGACGAATCTGACAGTGATTCATTCAATACCCGTCTCGGATGAGTGACGTGCATCAAGCGTCATTCTCGCAAGATAACGACCGATCTGACAATTGACGAAGGATCGCCGATTGCAGATACGACGTTGTACTTGACGGATGGACTCACTCTGTTAATAGTTCGACAAAGATGCGATTTCTTCGGTGTCTCTTTACTGCAAGTTAATATCATAATGCAACTATCCTCGAAAGTATATAGAAGGCTCAGTGCGTTGTCATAGTACCAGTTAGCATATTCACCGGTGACTCTCCAGACGGTGATGGATGGATGATTTAGGTGTATTTGAACTTTTGTATACGAATTAGATAGGTGTAAAAGCCATCTCTCATTCGGAGCCAACTACCTCTCTTTACTCTGTACCCTGCAAAATAACGGAGAAATTTGGACAATCTGGTAAATGGAATTAATATTCTTTACCCGGCTGGTCACTGTCGTCATTCTAAATGTCTCCTTACCGGCCGGTAGCAGGGCTGTCCAAACGCAGTATGATCTTAACGACAAATTAACTGCAGGCATTTTTACAATTACCGTGTCAATAAAAATAAATCCGCAGCAACGTGCGTCGTTCGATAACTTCAGCATCATAACAGCATCACATCAGTACAGTGCGTTGTTAATCAAGAAATTAGTAACGGCTTTATTAAACAGGATCGATCGTCGAAACGCCGAAAGCACCCGACCTCGTTCGGCCTACAACACAATACAGCTGACGCGGAATATGTATTCAACAGACAGGCCCACCTTCACCACAACACTAAACTTTTGAGTAATATTGACATATATCTATAGTGCGTTAAACACATTTCTTGATAAAATTGATTTCAATACAATTTTCAATGTTGATTGGACCTTTGAATTATTCTATTATAGCACGCAAATAAATCACTTAGTTTATTGCATCGAAGTCACCCACGACACAGCGTTGGTCGCGGCCAGTTGCCGTCACTGAAGCACGATTGGGAACGGTAGATAAATAACAGTAATTGTAAATATCTTCTCGTATCAGTATCTACATCTATGGTACTCAACGATTGATTCTAGATGTAAATTAGTAAATGCCTAAATACTATTTGTGATTGTACGTAACCAGTGAAAACCTAATAAATCAATAATCTATAACATTGAGAAAATAAATGTTTGTATCCTCGTAATCGCGTAGTCACAATCTTGGGCCGCGAGCATTTCTGTACGATGTTCTGTTCTGTATTCGGCGGGTGAAATATACGGCAAACATAAATTTGGTTAATGAGCGACGTTACCATGATTTATAGCCACTACACGCGGTAGATTTAACAAAATCACGATATTAAATAGCGCGTCGCTCAACGACACGTTTTTACGTGTGGACCGAGGATTAAAAACGGCACGCTCTCATCACTGTTGAAACGAAATGAGCGACGGAATATAAGCGGTGAAGATAGCTTGATGGTTTGGAATTCAACCTCCCGTTCAAGCACCTCGGAATTTTTTCCGCCTTACACATTTCGAAGGCGCATAGGTTCTTCCGGTGCTCTTTCTTCTCCATGGTATAACATGGTATAATAGTAGAATCAAAAAGTCACGTGCACAAGGATATCGGAGTTTTAGTAAAAATTAAGGAGTTATGTATACTTAACATTCTTCATAGTGTTGTCATATAAGCGTGTAAAGTCTCCTAACGTGCTATTTCGTAGACTAATTTAGGTTTGTGTATAAAAAAATTACCTTATTACTGGACGTAGCTCGTCTTCCATCCAGGTAACCTTTAGAAATGGTAATCCAAATGGAAGGTATCCCCTTGGCTCTAGAAAAAAAATGAGGTGGAAAAAAATTGTTTCTTATGAACTAAAAAGTTTTTATTTCCATTGTCATTAAGTAAGATAAACAGTTATTCTGAAACTGATAAAAGTGTATACCTAAAAAGTTAAGACCTGGCTGAATATATTGAAATCAAATGTATAATAGTCATACCTATGTCTTGAAATTTTATTTTGCTCTTGTTAATAATATTTATTTATAATAAATCGGATACGTTGTACCTCTGACAACAAATTAAATGTTTTGTACGTTTTGGTTCTTACATCACAAGTCACACAAGGACCTTTGCAACTATACTAAAAAATACTAAAGCATGCAGCGTTAAACATCTCATCGTTTTGTTTGCTATCACTATCTGGCCCCCGAGTGACGGCCGCCATCACGCCTAAATCACTCAGGGGTGACACTATCAGAAACAATAAAAACGACAACGAAAAACTCGCATCAAGCCAACACTTCGTAAATCCAAAAATTATCTTGCGACACCAGAAGATATGGGTGACATATTTACGACCCTGGCTTAGGGCATAAAACTAATCCCTGACGGGGAGGGGGGGACGATAGGGAGACCTTTATTTCTACATTCGTCACATAGTAGCCGTAAATTATCATACTCCGCTATGATATGACGGGGGCCGCCCATTAAAACGAGTTTGATTTAGATGGGGCTATAAAATTGATTTATGCCTTCACGCCAACAAAACCCGTAGCACTGAAGCAACTATTATATTAACATTTTCGTGGATAACCTTTTCGGGGATGCAAGGTCATACGTTGATCGTCACTCGAAGGAATTGAAACCTAATTGGGTGCCAGCAGAGTTCATAGTTGTTCGGCTGGGAAGAAACGGATTAAGTCTTTTATAATTGAAAAAAGTTATTCAGTCGGGTAGTTGCATAGTCATACGATACTATTGAAAATGTACCATCTGTCGATGCCATAAAGACGATATTTCCGCGATTACGTTTTCTGATCAGAGTATTGTTTTTGGTTATAGGGTCCCATGTAATTTCGCCTAGTTTACGACCTAGTGGTGAATATATTTTGTGACTAGATTATATATTCCCAATTTAACGACTGATGACACGAGAATTTTAATATTGAAAACTGAATAAAGTTCCTATATATATTTTAGGAAGGTGCTTAACAAAACCAAATCACCTAGCAACGATCTGCAAGACACTAACTTGCAAAAAGATTCACATATCACGTAGGATATTTAGTTTCCAGTTGAGTTTCTTATCACAAATCTTGCAAAATAAGCAAGATAATCATTCGAAAACGTGTAATAAGAGCTACCGTATTGGCGGCTGTGCTGCATTGGTAACTTATCTGGTGCCGTTAACGTACACAGGGGGCTGTGACCAACGCCATCAGCTAGCCCGCTTGCGTTGAGAGCCGTCGACATAAAGTTGGCTGAAGAGACTACAGAGCTCTAACGTAAGCAATCAAATGTAAAGTACATAGCTCATCGGTTCTATGGGGTTCTTATTTCTATTCTATTCTATGGTTTTAAGTAAAATTAGGTGTATTTAAAACTGTACAAAGTTCTTCAAACTACTACTACTGATAAACGAAGCTCTCTAACACAACGCCGAGTAACTTGTGAGCATCACAGGTGGGCGTCACATCATTTACACCTACACTGTATGTTTACTGCGATGTCAGTAGATTTCCCAATAGTATCGGTCGTTAATATGTTTGGGAAGAAATCGTTGCTCGAGTGATAGTATCGCCTCTCGCATATTCATGCCTATATATTGCATCTGTCGAGAGTAATTTTTGGTGATCCATAGAGTACTAATAATACTATTACAGTTGTGATTGTTGAATAACAACCCTATTGCCTGTGTGGATATTGCCAGCCCTACAAGTACTGAGCGTGTACTGTACAGCAACTTGTCATGAAACTGACGAACAATTTGATACCTTCGGGTTTTTCTAACTTGGTGACATTCTGGTAACTGAGACGTTTATTAATTTTGAGGACTGAAAGTTTTATTAATATTATACAGAAAAAGACTAGTTGTCTACAGATATATTGAAAACTACTTTATAAATAGTTTCAATATCATTTTCATCTTCTGTTTTTAATAATTTGGTATTTTCGATTCACGTATTCACAAAACGCAGTTGATGGTTAACTGAAGTGGCACAAAATAGGTGAGTGAATAACATCTCTTCCATAGACCGTTACGTGAACTACATATCGCAGGCGGTTAGATACTTTTTCAGTATACGAGCCAAATAAATATTTATTTAAAATACTTCATAAATTCATTAAAAAAGTAAACAATTTTGGAACTAATAACTTGACTTACATAAATCGTTATAAAATAAGTCTTAATAGAGTAGGTACAATGGCTGAAGTAATAAGTAGGCCTTACTCATATATCATTCATCATCATCATCATCATCGTATCATTATAACATTTGTATCTGTTTATATGTAATCTTTAGTAATGAAATCAAACTCGTATGGAATCATAAACCCACTGTTGGGCTCGGTTTTCCTCTAATGATGGGTCAAAAGCATAGTTGGCCAAGCTGGTCAACTGAAGAATGATAAATTTCACATACCTTACACAATATTATCTATAACTATCAGGCTCACGAGTTTTCTTACAATGGTTTTACTAATATAAGATACGATTAATTTATATATTGGCTTTATTTGGGCGCCCTAGAATATTACCCCCAATCCCATGCCGGCAGAACAGGGTGTCGTAAGAGGCGACAGAATCCAGCCTGCTTGGTGGTATATTATCAATAGTATTATTAAGTCGTTAAAATAATTATTGGTATTATTATGTTTCCGTGAAGGCAGTGCCTGGCTAGCTACCACCCTCTTGCTTGAGTTAGCCGCCAAACGACTCGTCGTGTGACGATACCTATGATATTAGTATATATTGAAATCATTAAAAGTTCTCACACATACTTAACTATAAAAGGCCCCCACGACTTTTGTTTTTTTTTTTCTACAAAAACCACTACTGAATTCGTGAGTACCCGTTAGAGTTAAGAAGACAAAAATTGATTTGAGAAGTAAATTTCCTGAGATCGGTCCCATCCAGCGGCGGTATTCGCGACGGTATCCTTACACCGGTCACACCTACACGCCGTGTTTACTGGGATGTTACCAGACTTATGATGCCGTAACGAATGTGTTACAAGTTTTCTTACAAAAACCGTGCCTGGTCAGTTGTGATGGGAATTATACTAGATGAAGTCGTTGGCAATATTTTTAAACTGTGTCACATAAACCCATTTTGTGCTGCTCATATTATTTATTTACCGGTTAACACTAACATCCCTGGCGGTTATATCATAATTAAGTTCTCTGCACTCTTTTATAATGATTTCAAATCAATGATCAACGATTTACTTACATTAATGAATTCCGTAAGGGTATAGCGATCGTATTAACGACATTTTTTTCTATAAAATTTCATTAACGTCATGAAATATCGTTCCTTTGTAAATATACAAAAGTAATAATAAGTAATATTAAATCATTGTTACTTTTAAAAGGGAAACGTCGTGATAATGTTGCCGGTGTGGTGAATATCATCTTACTGTTCTTGTCACTCTTAAATCTGTATATATAATAAAATTCTAACTGATCGCTTTCTGTACATTAAGGATATATGAGAAAAACGATTATTAAGGGCCTCCATTAACGCAATAGAGCACAAAACGATAGCTGTTACAATTTTTGTTTGTCTGTGCGTTTGTTCGCACTAATCTCAGAAATGGCTTATCCGATTTCGTTACGGTTATCACTAATGTATTGCATTGCATGTATTGTAAGCATCACTTAAAATCCAATGGTCGTTTAATTTCAATTCATTGATAAATAAAAAAGTGATAAAATTCTAATTCACATAACGAGAAAACCCCAGTCCTAAAATAATGCAGACGGTATTTCTAAGCCTAAGGTAGTTTTTTTAAGCGAATATATATACATAATAATAAAGAATGTTTATTAAAAAATTACATTATTAAAATAAATAAGCGACAATAGTTACAATGTACAACAAACCGTCCGAACCAGGTGACATTTTAAAGTTCCCTGTAAATCATTAGGACATTATTTATTTTAACGACCGTGCGTCACCGAATCAAGTCGCCGGCTGCAAGTGGAGTTGTGTTCGGGGCATTATTTGTCTATTTTACGACTCACAAACACGCACCATTGGCGATGTGGCCCTCGTGGCCCAGCCGTAAACCCGAAGTCCCGATTGGGTCGAAAGCTCTAAAACTTGTTTATTCCGTCCAGAGATTAAACCGTAAAAGCTTGATGTGTCAAATGCTGACTGCGGATGTATCACTGTACAAGAGTAAATCAGTTTTACGCACTCGCTCTGAAGTAAGACGTTAAACTTCTGAATAAAACGTGAAATGAATAATGTAAATTTATTTTATTACATCTATTATTATTCTTATATTATTTATTATGTTAGTTATGTACTCCGCAGGTCTTACGCCCTATAATATTCTATATTATTTATCGGTTTTAATCTATGCATGCTTATATGCAGTTCATAGGGATATATTTTCGTGATTCTGGGTTTCATGTGAGTATTTGAAATGACATATCGTTTGAATGAGCTAGGTGACTCAGGGTTACCATAAATTTCTTAACGGCGTGTTATATCTATCAATGTGGTGTTTTCACCGAGCCGACCCAAGCTTCAGGTATCGAAGAAAACAGTTCCCGACCATCTACGGGCGGTGATGATGATCGCGTTCTAATGGCTAAATCAACGAATTTCTCACAAAAATTGGATGATATTTACTCCATTGAATGATTCAATATTTTTTTTTATTAGCGCATTTTTTTTACAATATTTATAACTTCTTAAATCCATAACTTTTTCGTACTGAGTTACGCGAAGTTTGCTTTCAAAATCTTGCATAAAATAAAATAATTTAATTTTTCTTATTTTTCCTATCGTATTACCTATCGTACGCTGAATATTTTACTTGGCAATATGAACTTATGTAAATATATATGAGAAAATCCTTAAATTAAAATGGATTGTTGCTAAATAGTGAACTTATACGCATTCTTTCCACTTCTGATACCTCGACTTACAATATAAATACCATAACGATATTCAATCCAAAACGAAATAAGTTAAAATTATTATATTACTGTGTCAAATATGCTGTTATGTAAAAAAAAAATACATTGCAATAATTAAATATGAATATAAAGAAAAATGCATTTTTAGTTACTACAACGGCCGCACGGCCGCTTCGCAGCGTTAACAAAATGTAGCCAGACCTGTGAGAGGTCGAACTCGCTGCGAAGTCGCTACTCGGTAATCGCGCCCCACTACATAAATCAATTTGTCAGTACCGTGGCGACATACGCACCCTGTTCACAGAAATGTGTGTGATATCATTTTCTTACTATAGTTCGGGTTCTCTGTTTTTTTATCGTGAACACGGTGTTCGCTATGATGTGTGAAACGCGAGTGTGCTTTTGCTGATACGGAAGAAGCAAACAGGTGGCCGTCGAACGCCGCTGTTCATCTTTCCTACTTGATGGCGGTTACAGATGAAACGTCTGCGGTATGAGCGCCGTAGCGTAAGTAGCGCTGGCTTAACATATCAGATTGTTGTGTGCAGTCACTTGAAGCTACAATAGGGCCGAGTTTTTGGGCAGTATCATTTTAAAAAACTTGTTAAAGGTGAACTTTTCACTTTAGCTTATTCAGTGAGAGGACTCAAAAATAGTGACTGATGAATATATATAGATAAATTTACAATAAAAAGTGTTCTCTCTTTACTTTCTAATTTAGCAAACATGTTGTTTTCGGAAAGCTGAGTCTGGAAAAATATGGATTGCAATAATACTACATGCGCTATTTTATTTATGTCGGCAATGAATGCTTTCGTACGCCTTTTTTGTCATTATTTAAAGTTGTGTATTTTTCACATGGCAATCCTTTCACTATTTGAAAAGTCTCGTCTTTCATTGCAAATTGGTTTGGGGACGAGTAATTTTTCATCCTCTACGAATTAAATTAAATTTATTAGTTCAATCGTCACGGGTTCGGTTACTGGACATAATTTTTCCGTACCCCAGCAGTGCATTCTGAACCAAAAGATCGATTACCTTGTGTTTACTCAATAATTCGATACGAAGAGGGCTTCGGTACAAGGTACAGGCCGATGGCGATTGTTGAGTTAAGACCAAGGCTTTGAAATATCGTTATTAAAAGCATGAAGTATCGGTACGTCGTGTGACTGTTAATAGTCAGTGATGGTCTGCTAGGAAACACCGTCCTATGTAAATGAAGTTTTAAAGCTAACTACCGTACTTTTAGTCAACGCTTCTCGTCAAGAGGCGTTCAAGAGTTTATAACGATCCAATTGTTATCGAAAACGTGACTAATATATCATACTTTTGCTAACTTATGTATTATTGTATTTCTCAAGATAACCAAGGTGCCAAATTTTATATCAATCGATATATCAGTATTTAAAATTGTCAATCATAAATTCTAAGCGGAAAACAAATTGTAAGTTATAAATAAATTAAAAGTAGCTATATTAAATGAAAGTTGATATTTAAGTAGTGATTATATATTAAGCGTAAAATTACTTTTATTTATTACTACAAGAACAATAATCGCTCGCCGCTCACTCATTCGTCCCGGTCTTAAACGTCAAAGCGTTCGCGACGCGACTCGTCATTTCTCGCATTGTCGTAATCCGCTGATTTACTGGCGACATTAATCAGCCCAACGGCCGATAGGGACTAAATAACTAACCAACTTATTCTTACAATACAACGAACTCTTATCACCGGGCAATAAGATCTATAATTATTCGTATAAGGCCTACACGAATATTTGCTAACGACATCACTGCTGCATGTTATTGCTTGTAATTCTTTTTGCGAATTTTGTGTAGCTATACACACATTTTTTGTTCTGTTTAGTAAGTTTTATTTCGTCTAGCTTTATTGATTTATGACCGTTTCCTGTTATGCCCTTTTTAGAGAGCCGACTGCAACTTGAGAGTTCAGACATAATGGATAATGAAAGTTGTATGCGATTTATTGCAGCATTCGCGACTTTGTTTAGATTTAGCTACTCTGGTATCGTTTGTGAGGGTAAGTAAATCGTAAGTGAGGGAATGCGTAGTGTCAAAAAGTTTTCTGTGTTTCATATGATTTCCCGACAAACTAGTAGATGGCCATCTGCTTCTCAATCTGTTGTTAAATAGTCATAGCTACTGCGCGATTACTGTTGGGATTGAAGTATGTGTATCCCCTGTAGCCTCGTCTGTCGTTTCGTCCGTTGTATTCGCTCGGAGTCAAGGTTAGATGAAATGCCTTACACCTCAACGTGTGTTATGGAAAGGAAAGTGGTGGATTATCTGTGACTGGCATCGGGAATAAGTAATAAAAGGTTCTCCGTTCCCGTGTTAGCCGCGAACAAGACGGTCACGCCTTCGATGTTGTGGATGTGACTTGACACTTTGTTATCTGCTTATTTGTTGGATATTTACATAAGAAAACACAAAAGTGTATTTATCGTGGCCACTGTGGCCTTTGTATTGTACAAACCCAATACATACCAAATGCAATATTGTGATTTGTTGCTTTTATATCAGTCAAATGAAAATATTATTTTCGATAAGAAATTAAAGCAATGGTATGCATGAATTAGTGAACACTTGAAATGGGATTAAGGGCCAGTTCGTAACGTGGGGTTAAAACTCTAACTCAAAGGTTCAAAATATCCTTCCATGCGGTGCTTCAGACTAAAATTTTAATATTTATCCTAACAACTGACCGTATATTCGACGTCTTGGCCGGATGAACCTATTGTGATTAGTTTTACGTGGTTATACAAAACGGCTTAATAAGTAAATACCTATAACTACATCAATACTAGTAACTATACGATTATTTGATCGACTCGCTCCAAAGTTAATACGATCACATTGATTCTGGATATTCTTTTTAGATTCACAAAACAATTTTCATATCTACACAGGTATCTGTATATAGGACTGGACAATGAATTTGAATAACCGAAAGTTTTTACACCTTTATCTTTAAAATAAACGAATTTGACTGTTTTATTACTTCTTGCATCTTTTTCTAATTTATTAAGATACTTTTAAATTATGAACATTACATGCAATTATGTATACTATATAACTGACCTCAGAGGATAGGCAGTCCGCTTGTCCACCACCAGTCGGACGGTCTCTACTACCCCATACTACGATGCCATCTGCTGTTTATCCTGAACATGTTGCATAGCACTACGCCAATCCATGGTCAAATGACGTGACGTCACGTTACCCAACTACGAAGATAAGACTGATTTAAGGCTGAGATATTGATGAAAGAGCCGTGATGATAAAGTTATCTTTATTTATGAATTAATACTCTTTTATCAATGAAATTAATATAAATGAATTACGATTTTTTGTAGATATCATATGCACATCAAATCAATCACCCGTGGTGTCGATATAAATAAATATGCGTCAGTAAAAATGCCTCTATCTTTTGATAAACAAATGTGACATTTTGATAGGAGTGCGATATTTCACGGACAATAGCGCGGAATGGTCGAGCCGAGTCTAACAAAATAAATAATAGTGATGTTTAAATAATCTGTTGAAACATTTTATTTTTATCGTTATTATATCAAAAACTATGTCAGTACAAACATAAGGTGACTATAGCGCTAGGTGCCTGCCCTATTGAAGTTTTGGGGTAACATTAATTAAAACCAATTGTCCGTGTAATAACTCAAAAAAATAGCCAAGAAGTGTCAAATTTCTGATCCATTTATAAAACAAACTATCACAATGGTGATATACATATATGCTGCGACCAGAGTGCTCTTTCATTAATTCATAATGTAATTTAACTTTCATTTTTCTGAGATAACTTTTCTTGTATCTTTATTGCTCATCACTAAGGCTGCTCCTCTCCTCCTCGCCAACGGAGTTCTTTCACCCATGCAAGTCTTATGTAAGTTTATGCCTAATTCAGAAACTGGCCAAGTGTTAGACCATAAAAGTATATATTGTTTATCTCATTTAACGATCTCTTTCATA
>DWPT01002377.1:0-16295 GCA_018251895.1 Agathymus mariae mariae | reverse complement strand
CAATTTTTGTTTGTCTGTCTGTTTGTTCCTATTCTAATTCTAAAAATTATTATAAAATTCACGCGGACGAACTCGCGGGCACAGCTAGTGTATAATAAAGTTATGTTATAATTTACGGAAATACCATAGTGTAAATTAAAAACTCACTTTAAAAGCATTCTTACGAAGAAAGGGTATTGTAAACTGGAAGAATATTTTAAAGATAAAACTGCTTGGATTTATTAAGTTTTTTCCTAATGGAATAAAATACTTTTTAGGAGTTACTTGCCGCTTCTCCTTCCGGGACCATTAACGATAGAGATTTGTTGAAGGATTTTTTTTATGGTAATAGACGGTAAAAGCACCAATAAGTAACAATAATCTGAAACTGAAACGTTAACAATAAATTACCTGGAGATGCAATTCTTCGAGCGACCACGAGTTGGCCTGGGCGACGCATTGACGTGTTGCGGTGATGTACGCCTCGGGGTTCAGTAGACCTCCCAGCCACACAGGGATATTCTACAAGTTCAAATTGTTCATGTTACTCTAGCCAGTAACTAACGAGTACGTAATGTTAAGCGAATCCTTCAAGCCCGGTAAACACAGTTCCTCTGGCATTGCATGTGTTCATGGGCAACAGATGGAACTGACCCCGTTGGTCAGTTAAAAAAAATTGTACATACAGCATTTCTTGCAGCATGTCCACAGCTCGTCCAGATGTATAACATAACTGATTAGCTCGAAAAAAAGTCGAATTCGATCGGTACCTAACACGGGTCCGTTCGGCCGGTATCAAGTTTATTATGGTTAGAAGGTAAACAAACTACCTTGGCGTTTGCTTTGTTCTATGTGGTATGCACGAGATTAACTTTGTAGCAGATTTCTGAGGGGCCAAAGAAATTGTCGAGTGCTAACCTGCAGACGTTTGGCGCCGCGCTCGGCGACCGCTGCAGAGACAGCGGCCAGCTGGTCTACGCGGCGCGCGAAGTCGCCGGTCCACTGCTGCACAGTGCAGCCGCGCGCTACCGCGTATCGCCGCCAGCTGCTCGGTAACATGCCGCGCACCAAAGCTCCCACCATCGCACGCGTCTCGTTCGTCTGTTTCATCGAGCCCTGCGTATGGCGTAAAGTATATTGTTTTACATTTAAGTAGTAGTAGCATGGAATTTTTTGGCGGGCTTATAAAATTAATGTGTATCTAGTAGATTTAAGTTATTTTTAGATAATGTAAACAAATTATTCACTTTATTATTTCTTTCTAGTGTTCGTCAAGTGGTTGAAATTCAACCATAATCATTATGTAACGTTTTATTTCCAAAAACAATATTTATAGATAACTCGAGTCAATTGCTACAAAAAAAAATATTCGACAAACAGAGGATATAAGATGTACAACTACAAAGTTTTCTCTTCACGTATTAATATAAATATAGATTATCGTATTTTTTACGATAAAATAAGAATATTTCTCACAATTTCACTGAATTACATTTGATATATATACTTCGACGATCTGTTGATATAAAAAATGTGTATGGAGGTTTTAGTTCAACAAATTACCTCACAGATAGCGATGACGTTGCGCAAGTCATGCAGCACTTGCTGCAGTAGGGACGCTCCGGCTGCCACCTCGCGCTCGAAGAACCGATACAGTGGATCTTTGATGTTCTCTACCGTGCGACGTAATGTCTAAAAATTACATTATCATTTCAATATTGAAATATAATAGCTAGTTGTCCGATGTTATTGTTGTATATACATTTTTTTTAAGTTTATTTCTTATTTGTAAGCCATTACTTTTGGACAATACATTGCTTTCTGCAACACTGTATAAGCTTCTATGGAAAATAAAGTTATTACGTATAAGATATATAGAAAACTTTTCCTTATATTGTTGTCTGTCTGTACACATATTATGTTCCGTGGAATTCGTAATAAAAGTTAGTATGGATATTTTTTAATGGTTATTTATTTAATGCCCGATAAAAATAAATAACAATTGTTTCAGGCGTGGATATTGGTAATTGACTTTCATTTGTAAGAAGTAAGATTTACGTTTTGTTGTTAAACGAGATTGGTTTAGATTTAGTAAACTTATACATGTATCTAAGTATGTTACCGGCAGTTCCTTCGGAAGCAACTGAAGCCAGCTTGTCGCCGACTGGTGCAACGTCTTCATCCAGGCAGGACGCCCGTCTCCCTCGACGACACCAGCGTCTGTAACACACATGTTTAATAGTCGTGTGTACTTAATGTAAATACACTAAAATCGTTAGGGTTATTACGGTAGTTTCACGACTGTTAAACTGAGCCTTTTAATACAATATACTTTATTAATGTTGATAACAGTTCATTCAACGAACAATTCTGGGGAATTTCAAGTCATTATTTATTTTTGGTGGTTTTGATTTTGTCTATATTAATTATATTCGGTATACATAATAATCATTTATTAAATAGCTGTATTTTGAATGTATAACGTACTCGGGTCGTCCTGAGTGGCGGCGTTGTAAGCAAGCTCCTCTTCGTCTTCAAGTTGCTGCATCTTCAGAAGCTTGGACACGAGGTCGCTCCCTTGCGTAGTTAGCAGTACCTAAGTCAACGTATAGAACTATTAGATAATGTGGCACGCATGCAAAGAATTCAGTCCAAAATTCAGTGGTGTTAAAATTTACATATTATACATAAAATTTAAATATAATTTGGTCGAAAAATTATTATGAAAATCGTAACACAGCGCTTCTGTGTTGGTACGCTTGGCTGTTATCATGTGGTTTTTAGAGTAATTAGATTTAAAAGCACACATTGACATTATTGCTTTCTATGTTTAAATTCAATAGTACCTTTTCAGCGTTATTGGGCAATCCGAGCCAAGAGGGCGTCTGTCTGTCCGACAACTCTTCGATCCATTTGAGGAAGTGATCACGGCGGTTGCCATCCGGCATCGTAATATGACGCTGGTTTCCGGTAGCCTAAACAGAGTTATTCAATTAATTTCTGTTATTAATAAAGAGCATTATAAATATTGGTAGCGAATAAAAAGCATCAAAATTGCTACTCAGCGATATCTGTGTTGGACGTTGGAGCATCGTAATTGATGAGATAAATATTTAGTATAGTATGGGAACCAAAAAATATTAGTTTGAAATCGCACATTATGCTTACCTAAATAAATATACTTTGTGCATTTGGATTGATATTTAATATATTACAAAACAGATTATATCAGTCTTCTACGGTCCACTGCCGGACGTAGGCCTCCCCTAATTGGCATTACTTCGATGCGTCCGGGGCCCTCTGAATGCAACAGCACCCTGCTATTTTTTCAAATCATCAGTCCCTGGTCGGGGGCGGCCGTCGCTTCTTTTACCAAGGCGTGGACGCCATTCGGGGACTTTCTTCCCAATAGGTTATCAGTCCAACGAACGATGTGCCAGTCCATTACCTCTTCAGCTGGATGATTCTGCGAGCTATGACGGTTACTAATAATAATAATAATTCGTCTACGATTTTCATTGTTTCATCGAATTTCGTCCTGTAGCGATACACCTAACATAATCCCCTTCATAGTACGCTGAGTGACTTTCGAGTTTTCGGATATACCAGTACACGACCATGTGCCAGATCTATAAGTCATCAATGGCAATACACGTTGCTGAAACACTTTCGACTTTTTGTACCGCGGTGAAGTTATTATTATCTACTACTGATCAATAATAACAATAAATTGAGGTACTGATGCTAGCTACACAAATATGACGCACGTTGCGAGTATGGTGCCTTAGTATCTCGTAGTTTCTAATGGGTGAACTATGACACTGTGAAAAATATTATACATACTCCGTCGACGTTGGCGACGAGCGCGAAGTCCGCCTCGAAGGAGCGCGGTGTGAACAGCTTGCAGAGGAACGAGTGCAGCAGCCGCTGGTCGAACACGTTATCGATTTTGCCACCGTAGATGCACTGCGACAGTAGCGTCACCAGCGCCTCCCACGGGACCTTCTCTGGGGGCAGGTTGGTGCGGCCCTGCGGCGAGACGGTGAGAGGAGGTTAGGTTACACGTGATTCAAATTAACAAATTACCAAACTGAAAGGAGCCTATCTGGATGTATAACCGACTGAATGTTATGTTTGATGCAATAATATTATTATTTTTTTGATCCAATTTAATTTTAACTTTTACAATTTTATATAACTGTAAAAACATTCGTTAAAGATTGTTTAAAACCATTAGACAGTGTCCATGCTCACCATGGCTGTGGTGTCGATCCACGTGTCGAGTGTATCGCAAGCGACGCGTAAGTCGGACTCGTTGAACTCATAGTACTTAGCCCAGCCCAGGGGCACGTAGCGGAGTCGCTCTTGAACAATGCCTGTACAGAAATAAAACTGTACTGTAAATAAAAACAATATTGCGTTACACTCGTAACGGAGGTACAAGTACACGGTACCTTGTACTTTTGTTTGTATAATTGTTTTTCTGTAATTAATACATTTTTCATACTTCGATTTCGAGATTACAAGAAAACAATACAATATATTCTGGAGCTTAGGTCCATCGATCGATTCAACTAATGTTATTCTTCAATTTATTTACCATGGAACCAGGCGAGCAAGAAGTAGAGTCGTGCACGTTCCGAAGGAGGTTTCATCATGCGGGCGGCCGGCACCTGTGGATAGAACATTTGCACTTCCGTATCACTACGCTCAATATGTTAGTCGAATTGGTATCGATTTGATAAAAAAAAATTATGTCCGTATCGAATGTAAGCATTGTTGTAGAAGTTTTATTTGTGTTCATATGGTTTGTTTTTATTTATCAATTAACATACAGATAATTGGGTATTTCAATGATATACTTTTATCGATAAGAGATAATGCATTGTCTCATTTGGAGAGGGTAGTTATCAAGCGGGGAGTCGTGTGATGGACAAAGTCAGTCTGGTAACGGGATTGGTACAGAGCAGTCGTGTGCCGCGCCCGTAGGTATGTGACCGCATGAGTGACAGTTCCCACAGTTACTGTAGGTGGATATCACGAGGAACACCAGATGTAAGAAAAGTAATGATGCTACTTCGATGCCAAATAAAGAAATAAAAAAAAGGCTGATGATAATACTGATGGTGACCACCATGTTGGGTACTAACAGTGGCGAAGGTCCTGAGCAAGTTAGCGCGGATACCGGGCGGTGGCTCGAACACGAGCACGCGGCCTGCGCGTAGCAGGTTAACGGGCAGCTTGGGGCTGATCTCGGTGGTGAGGAACAAGCGGAACGATGGATGCGGCTGCAGCGAGTGTAGTTTCTTCTCCAGTTGCACTAGCCACACAGGTGCCAGGTGGACGTTCTTCAGCATCACCCAACTAAAGAACAACACAAACATCGTTATAATTAATATAATATATATTGGAGGGCTATGTGCATTGAACTATCAGATGCAGTCGCCTGATATGATTAAGCTTTATGTTTTATTATTTATTGAATTATCTTACTCAAAGCTCATATTTATTCAAATGTTTCTTACCGTCCCGTTTTGCAAGCTGTATTGATAGCGCGTTCGGCTTGATTGAAACCTTCCGCCGACCCGATAGCGATGCTCGACAAGGGCTTGTTTAACTCTGTAGCCATGTCGTCGACACGACCTAAATAAAAAAAAGCATTGCCCGTAGTTCTACGTACATGCAATGTAGGTCACACGCCATATTCTGGTGATTTTAACAACCTAATTTTTTTTTGGTACGGTTTCATTAATCGAATGGAACGTAATATGGAGATTTATGTCAAAAATGTAAGGATACATTCAACCTGATGACATTAAAAAACAATAAAGATTTTAACGCAATTGTAAATCGTCTTGCGAATGCTGTTTTGGCTAATTCTTTTCGTGCATTCGCATGCACTCCTTTACGTAAGGCGACGAGTCTCTAGTGATGAATAGAGTTAAGGTAAGTGAAACGACACTCAATAATTTCATAACACACCAACACAATGCATATGTCTGTGTCAAAGTAAAAGACACAAATTCACTAATACAAACGGCATCCGCCGATTAATGTACACAATTTTTTATTATTGCATTAATGTATGGAGATCAGAGCTAGTTACGGCGGGAATTATGCTTTAAAAAAAATTTGAATTTCACACTTCACTTCGCCTCCCATGTCACTGGAAATTCGAAACTTTCGCGTTCGGTCGATAGCAGCGAACGATTAAAAATTACAATATTTTTGTATCATCGCATACCGCTAGCATCGTAACCCGGCACAGAGCAGAGGAGCGCCGGAGTGGTCGCGTTCAGCTGCGTCTCGGTGATGGTGGCGAGGTCGAACTCGGTCTCGGCCTTCGCCATGAAGCCCGCGCCCAGCACCGCCGTCACCAGCTGGGTCGCCGCCGCTATCACCCGGTCCGGTCTGAACGCCTGTTGTTAACAAATTGAAGAGACGCGGAACAAGAAAATACTCAAAACTTATGCTGCACGGTGTGTTTTATTTATTAGCGATTAAAGGTTTGTTTTTAGTGTGCAGTATTGATCAAAACATGAATTAAATTCCTCCCATACAACACATGCCCAATATTTTGTAGGCACATTACTTCATGGTTACTACATGACTGTATGAAAAAAATCTAATGACTTAATCTTTGTTTACTATATCATGTGTCCACCCCCTGGACATTGGTTTATAGCAATTATTCACGTTAATACGATGATAATAATAAGTCAACTTATTAACATCTCTCATTGAATATGCTACTTCTTGATGGCAGTAGTAACTTGATAATATTATTGATATAAGTGATATAATTTATTTTTAATACGAAGAAACATAAATGGAATATATTCATTAAAAAAAAATGTGTTTTTGTTAATAAATTAGAACAATTTTATTTTAAAATCATGATATGTCTATTGGATTCACTATAATGTTAAAAAAAAAACTAAAATTTGTGTATTTTAAACACAGTTACCTGGATGAGCAGTAATCTATAGCAGGCGAGCGTGTGCGGCGCTGGCGGCGCGGCCGCGTCGGCGTCCCACAGCGTCGGCACGCACTGCTCGGGCGCCGCCTGCGCCAGCCACGCGGCCAGCTCGGGCAGCGCCGCCGCCTTGTCCAGCAGGTTGCGGAACGCTACCAGCCTATAAGATGCACTTATCATTTGCTTATGTTCCGATGTATACGGAGGAGCACGCCGCGGTGTGTTCGGTGTAATACATGCAACAATTTCAATTTGTATCGTTATTCAAACTCAGAAAGCTGAGAAAAAAAAATTAATGAATTCCACATCTAATGTATACCAAAATGGCGATCAGCTTACAGCAAAGTGAAGAGATCAGTATAATTTTTGTGCCATTTTGGTTGAACTCAGGTCAACAAAAAGTAGTTAGATTTGATTTATAACAAATATTTAACGACATATTGCCCCTATATGTTGATAGCATTATGTTAGACGCTTGAATTTAATCCACAGATAAGAGAGTGTAGACCATCTGTTCCGTTTTCCATTTCATCCTAAAACAGTACCTGGAGCTGAGTCTGGCGGCAGCCTCGTGCTGCGCCTGCGTGAGCGGCTCGAGCGGCGCGGTGGAGGACACGAACCCCTCACGACCGCGCAGGAACACCGCGAACTGGCGCTCCAGCGTGTCCTCGGCCCCCGCGCCCTTCAGGCGGATGCGGCACAGCAGCAGCGCGAACGTCAGCCGGTCCGTGTGCAGCATGCCGCGCGCCACGCGCTCGTACACCGCCTGTCGACGTAGTGGTCATGTAGTTATGTAACAGGTCGATCGGAAATGGAATATATAAATTGTTTATGGTAATTACATGGTAATTACATTATTTAATAAAGTTTATTGATAGTAACAAAAATTTGTATTAAGTTTTATTCCAGCACCGGACAGAACTTTACGGTAAACATATTATATTTACAATTGAGCAATATTATAATATCAAGTAATCCTAACGTCACGGTTGCGTTTCAAACAAATAGGGCTCGGTAGCCATCCATTGATTTTTTATTTATTTAGCTAATCTTCAGTTCACGACGTTCATTCTTTATAATACGAACAATTAGCGCGCTTATTTTCGTAAATAAGTATGTATATAATACGATTTTATTAGATTATCTTAAACTATTACTATTAAATATTATATGATGCCATTTATTAAATTACTTAGAGGAGGAGAAAAGCACAAAAAAGATAATATTATTGACTGATTTCCGTTGATTGACGTTCCGATTCAGGTGATTTTGTAATATATCAAATTTACTCACCGCGAACAACTCTTCAGTGATGATTTTAAGTCTGGCTGTGTAGTCCGAGACGCCGGTCAACGATGGGAACACTAGCACGGAGCTGAATATATCCAGGAACATCTTGAGCGAGTATTGGTACAAGAAGTGAACTTGGTTTAGTGACTCCATAGTAAAGTAGATGCTGCTGCATGCCTACGAATGAAAAAATGTATCATTTCAAAAATAATATCTCTTTTTTAAAATAAGATTCCTAATATAGTGGGTGACATATTCGTAATTAAACAAACAAAACTGAGAAATAAAAAAATATCCACATAAATATTTTCTCAGGCCGGGAATCCAGCCCGGGTCCCTTCACTTAACCTCATATTACTACCAAATTTGTTATAGGTTGTCTAAAACTATCCTCGACTTTTCCCTTCAATGTGACGTCACGTCACTTACTTGGGACAGTGGTAGGTACTGCTGACTGACTGTTTCAATTTCAGCGATGACTTTGTCTGTTTCTTCCACCTGCAAGTAAATTAAATACACTCAATAAATCGCCGATCAAAATATTGTCTTGGACATAACAATTCAACTATCTCGCATTGTTCGGTTTAACATGCTGACTAAAAAAAAAAACCATAATTCATAAATAAACTTATTGTTTTTTCTAAAACAACATTTTTAAACCAAACAAACATAATGACTCGATTCCAACGTCGCACAGTGTAATGTAAATTGAATAATAATTATGACTCTTTTTTCGTCCGACCTTATGCCCTATGTCGTCGGCCTCCTTCTTCAGTGTCTCGAGGGTGGCGATGACGGAGTCGTCGTCGAGGATCTTTCCCTTGGCGTCGTTCAGGGCTTGCAGTAACGACTTTTCTAGCTGACGTAGACGCAAATGGAATTCACCTGGATTTACAAAAGAGTTATTTATCGGCCATACTTATGAGTAGCACGTGTTTTCGAATATTTAATTAATATTATACCTTGCAACTTGAGTAAGTCGGAGCGCTTCGTGTCAATATCGGGCCGCTCGGCTTTGAGCACGCGGTGCAGACACTGCGACTGCAGCGACGAGCGGGTCACCGTGAAGTTGACGAACGTCACCCGGGAGCACATGTCCGGGGGGAACTCCACCGTCGGGTCCCTGGCGGTACGCGACACGGGTTAGTGCGGTAGCTGTTTCACGGTTTCAACTCGGTATTCTGATTTTGTTTTTGTTTATTATCTAATACATGTCCGCTTACATGCATGTTAAAAACGTCTCTAGAGGATAATTTACGGGTTATGAGTTTTTCGGTTTTTTTTTTATTTGGTGCATATATATGGAGACTGGGGTTTTGAAGTGACCGCAAACGTAGCTTTGATAGAGTTGTGCAGGCGCAGTGCTCAATTAGATAATTCTAGGGGCCTCTGTTTTACATACCTGGTACTAAGGAATATAACGAAGGAGGGGCTAAGATCAATGTCTTGGTCGCCGAGAGTGATGAGCACGCGTCCACCCGTGCGCCGCAACTCACGATTCAGTACCGGGTTCAAGATCGGATCATAGTTTTCAACATCCTGCAACAAAATATTATTTTAGTATCTTCTTCGTATGTCACATTAAAAGCTTACAATTCTTAAGTACAGACTGTATACTAATGAGTAAAATAAATGAATGTCTGTCCACAACACTAAAATTAATTTTAAAAATATATGTTGTATTCATATTTTACAATAAATATACATACATGACAGTAAACATAAAAATATTAGTCAATTTATTTGGGAGGATATTAAAAGAAGGATGTATAAATTTGTTAATCTAACCTGCACAAGTAATGGGTTGCCGAACCGGAGCGCAGATTCCAAGTTCTTTCTGAACGAATCGTCTAAGAATGATGTTTTCGTAATTTTGCGCTCCTTGAACTCGCGCATTATGAACTCCGTCGCTTGCCCGGACGGGTCTATGATTAGAGGGTACCTATTAAAGCGCTGCAAACAAATATTATTATAAGAATTACAGTAAATATTTGGTTTCATTATATAGCATTTTTTTAAACAATTTTCTTTCTTTCGTTTGATTTCTTTATACGTTGAAATCTAGTAACGGCTGCGTATACCCGTTCGGTATTTCAACAATTTAATAGTGAGTGGTTTCTTTTAATGAAGTACCATTATCTTGTCAAAATTAACACGATTACTTGTAGATAACAAGTGCTTGGCACATAGACTTACCTTCAACATGATTGCGTTTTCGACGCAGAGCTCGTCCGTGGGCAGCGCGTTGGCCTGCCAACGCAAACGCTCGTCGGGGTTGCTGAGGTACTCGGTGCGCGCGATGTCCGCGCGGAACTTGATGTTCGCCGCCGCCAGGTGGGCCGTCCATGTCGAGAATAGATTCTGACGGTACTGTGTAAGGCCAAGTATTTAAAAGCCTCGTAGTAAGTTGTTAATATATAAGAGTATAGGAATTTGGAGCTAAATTGGACCCAACAACCTCCAAACCGATTTAATCGCACTTGCTTCTTAGTAGAGTTAGCAGATACCAGACGAAATGTGCACTAGACTCACCTATCATAATGCCTTTTTTCGGGATCAATACACAGAATGTGAGTACAAGTCACACCTATTAGGAATGTGAAGAACAACACAACTTCCTAATTCACGTGTCTTACATGCTGGTCGAAGTAGCCCCCATATGCGATGAAGGCGGCGGACAACAGCACGTCGCCCACGATAGTGCTCATCTGCGACCGGAACGTCTCCGAGCTCGACTCCCAGCGCTCGCGCTCGATCACCAAGCTCTTGAGAAGGGCAATGGATCGATCCACCTGGAATCAATCATGTATGTAAGATTTGTTTCAAGTTTGTGTCAAGAGTATTCCAGTGGTATCAAATCCTGCTATAATCAACCTAAATATAACAATAAAAAGGAATATAAGGTCCAAAGGTTAATTTTTCGATCAACAGCTTACTTGGAGGGAAATTAACTTACCTTAGCTTGTACGTTCTCAAGGTCAGTTTTGATGGCCTGGGCCTGGCTGATGAGCTGCGCGTACTCCTCCTTGTACGAGGCGATGGACTTCTCCAATTGAGCGATCAGCTCGCGTACCTCGTTGCCGGCCTTTACGTTTGTCTGAGCCTGGTCTTCGAGCGCCTTCAGCTCGTTACGGAGTGGTTCCACCCGTTTCAGCATGTCCGCGTATTCAATCTGGGTTATTATAGGACGTTAAGTAGGTTTTAAAATTAGTAATAATAGCATGATGACCAATAAAAATACGATAAATGGAAGATATGCAAAAATAATATGTAAAGATAAATTATATAAATATATAATTTATTAATCATTGGGTAAAATTGTTATGAAGTAAATGAAAACATTCAGTTACAATACCTGCGCAATGGCCCACTTGACCATCGGACCACAAGCCATACTAGCTCTGTTAACCTTCTCGAAGTTGTAATCCGGGTTGCTGAGGTAACGCGTCTTCATTTTCTCACGAACATCGTCACTGACCACACACGAAATAGTGATTAATATTCGCACTTCTAAATTAATCGATTCTATCGAATTACAATACCTACTCTTGTGCTCGAGTGAAACCAATATACCATACCAACGTAACAGAACATCACCCGGGACCTGCGTGACCACCATTAACATGCACACATCACCACACTTATCTTTTATATTGCCATGATTAGTTCGATGTCATTCCAATCCAACGGACGTCACTTACCAGCACAACGTAGCAAATAATAAAAAAAAAACAATGTCTTTCAGAGAATGTCAGAAACACCACAGCGTTGATGATGGCCTTCCAACGTTGGCAAAAGACATTGTAGATAGCAAACAAACAGAAGAAATAAAAAACAAAATATATTGGATTAGCTCGCTGACTCACTTTCTGTAGTGATTTTCAACTGCTGCTGAAGACAAGTTCTGGACGAACATTATTTATTGGCAAATACATTCATGCAATCGGACGGTTTACCCAAACAGTGTATTATTATTATTATATATTCATAAATATATTACATACTATATAACAGTATGATTGTTGTGGCTAAAAGTATTGTAGGGTTGTACACAAAAGTGTATTTATGTACTGCAGGGTTACCGGTTTAAGGTATTAGATAGTTAACTGTTAATTAAGTGAAATATATGTTTGACCACCCCGTATATATACAATGCACGTCGTTATTATTCTTTAATCGATGCATGACAGTACAAAGGTCGCAGACGACTTCATACAGCCTAACAATTCCAACTTAACACTTGCAAGGTGCATACAAAACAATCATGCATGATGAAATCTGTGCAGCATATGGACTACAATAATCCTTCGGGAAAAAGAGCAGTTTATGACTCTTCAATAATTTAGCCATTTAGCATTGTTATTCATGCACAGAACTATTGACATTTTCTTTTCCAGATCAATATTTAGGAACGTGGCGTGTACGCGTGTTTTCGACGCCAAAGCAATGGTTTTAGAACTGTGTGTCTATGTCCAAGTCTCGCATATCAATTGATCAAAACGTATGGTTTTACATTTTTAAACAAGATTTTTTTATGCGATTGGTAATTGAACTCTGATTGTTTCATGGAATCCTATTACGATAAGTTAATATGACTGTATTAAAAAATGGGTCATAATAATAGTAAATGAGTCATAAACGAGTCTAAGTATTGCCTAAGAAGGATTATGATTAAGTATTAGCTCACCTTTGATTTTAACATTTGCACATAATTTAGTCGAATGAGAGAAATGTAAACGAAAGACGCAGCCAATTGTAAAAACAGGTGGCATATAACATAAAGTACTCAGATTTCATTACCCTACCAAAAACTGCAAAACATTTACCCATGCAAAAGCACGCATCAGCAAAAAGAAACAAAGACCACGCAATCACCACGCAAGACAAATGGCAACAAAAAAGATAATCGCACTCCAATGTGTAACGGATAAGTGATACCACCCACGAGTGATCCTTCGCCGGTTCTGTAGAAAAACTATCAACTACCCTAACTATGTGCGCATTCCATTTTGTCAAACGAGTGATATCACTTCGTCAGCACCAACACCGAAAACCAAAATAGGATCGTGGGGAGGAGGACGGTGGGCAGTGAGGAGCGAGGGGCTTAGAACATTTGTCAAATGTATAATATATTGCAAATTAAAATTTAATTTAAATTACCTATACGGCATAAGATTGTTAATAAAACATTTTCCATTGTACTACCTGTTCGTGTCATTACATTTGACCAATGCTTTGAGGTAGGGACGCCGGTTTGAAGAAGCGGCGGTGCTCACGTTATGTCCTCGGTGGAGAAGTTGGAGACGATGCTGTTGATGAAATTCTCGCGCATGATGACGGCGCGGATGGACTTCCAGTCGGTGGCGTTCTCGCCGAGCAGCAGACAGATCGATTCCAGGGCCACCTTGACGATGGCCGGCGGGTTGCCCATCGACCGCACCTCCACCAAGTGCTGCTTCTTTATAGACTTCACCGCTGCACGTTCCGGTACGCGGCAGTCGCAGTGTTCCGTCGCCGCCACCCACCCAGCGAGAGCGACAGAGTACAATAGGAGAGAAACAAAAAAGGCGTTTAGCTAACTGTGTCGCATGCGGCTGGCGTTATTGTAGACCGATCGGAGTTACCGACTGAAGGAGAACTTTGGTCGACGGCCCGGTCGAGACGATGCTCGGCGATGTTAGTCACATACGAACGTTCTCCTGTTATTAGTGTGCCTTACGAAGATGCCGTATACATTACAACATTACAACACGTAGTGATCGTGGCGTTATGTATTACGAGTTAATAACAACAGTCACATATGCGGGCAAGCTCAGCGTATTTACAGTATCGAGATCAGTCAACTAAGAGAATATAAAACGTTTCATTCATAACAGTGAAGAAATAAAAATTCACTAACTTATTAAATACAATATAGATGCTTAGAAAAATACGAGATAACATCGTGACATATTCGAATAACGATCGCGTTCAATGCACTAAGTTCACTAAAATGTTTTTGCCAATAAATAGACTGAGAAGTATAGTTAATATTACGACGCTTGCTATCTACGGTAACGGTCCATTCCACAATCAGTTCCATAAGTGATACAATAAAAGGTATAAAAACTATATCTCGGGGGGTTTCGCGTCGGTTTGTCGATACACGAACTCAACCGCTTTGCATAATACAGCAATAACTTCATGTACATAGTTAAAAATATGTATGTATATAAGAAGTATGGTGGTTCACCGTAAGCAAAAGTAACTATTTTGATAAGAAACAGGAGATGACGCGTGTAATACTGATATACAGATCAATAAGCAAATCGGCTCATTATCATTTATCATTATTGACAAATTATAGAACATACTGAATCACTGTTTTATGATTATATAATTTGATTGCTTAATTTTAAATACTAAGCAAAAGTCAACCGTATTATATACATATTTAGAGGAGGATGGATGCTGCTGTTGCTGCTGCTGCTGCACGCCATCTGTTCCAGCTCGTCGACGATAGTACCCCGGTAAAAAAAATACCACATCGGAAAAGGCTTTCTTACTAGAAAGGACATAAAAATGAAAAATTGTGGTAACGTTGACTGTTTAAACTATCCAATCAGATAACAGGCTTGCGTGACGTCATCTTAAATAGGCAACGAAATTATATATTCCATTTTCTATTCTACATCAAAACTTATATTAATATATCAGTATTCAGTGCGTTGTTAGGGGAAGGGTAGCTAAAAATAATAATGATTAATTCTAACTCGCATCCTCGGTTTGATTCAAAGTTACTTTACTGCGTTTGGTTCAATCAACGATCCGTGTGTGAGACAAACAGACGCGCGCCCCCACGAGCGTGAGCGGGACAACACTAACGTGATGTTCTCAGTCTCGAAGTTAACTATAGTGGATATGAAGTTGTCCTTCATGACGGCGGAGCGGATGCCCTTCCACGTGTCGCTCTTCTCCCCGAGCAGCGTGCAGATCGACTCGAGCGCCATCTTCACCACCGACGGGGGGTTCGCCATCGACCGCACTTCGACCAGCTGTTGCTTCTTGATCGAACGCACCGCTGTTGTTTGCAATCATCTCGACGTTTAATGCAAAGCCCCTTTGGATTCCGTCAATCGCAGGCGGTAGTTTCGATGTCGTCGTAGGGCCAATATGCATAATACGATTTATAGAACCATTTGGAGTCCGTAGAAAAACAATGACTATACTTGTCACAATAAAGGGAACCGGTAACCGATAGTTATGTTTGTAGACTCTAGCGCTATGATCGGTCGGTCAGTCGTAGTCGTGTTTGGGAATACTGCTTGCCTTTATCCACACACGTAATACGTAAGTTACATAATTCAACTGCGAATTATTAATACACACATTAATTACAAAAAAAAAATCAAATACACACTACACACACACATTTGAATCAGGCATCTTTGTAATATTCGAGCTACTTACACGTGATCAACTTTGTAAACGGTTATTTTTTTTACAGATACATTAAGTGTTCAATAAACGGTTACAGAGTTGACCAAGTTGTAACTTCAGGTATGGAATGTCGTCGTAGTGACCCTTAGCCAGTATTTAATGCTTTGGTTTTTATATGTAATATTCATAAGCGCTATATTTATGATCCTGATGTGAAATTAATTAATGTTACCGCAAAGGTTTTAAGTATATGATTCGAACCGTTTTGTGCCTCGATGACGGCGGGCTCCACCTGAGCCAAGTCGGCCATTACATCTCTGCGTTTGGCTTCGATTTCCTTCGTTTGTTTTTCGAGGGCGACCTAAATATACGAATGCATAGATTAGATACATAAATCACCGAATACCTTTTGACTGTAACTTACAGTCTCTCCCGCACGGTAGCGTACCTGAATTTCTTGACTCTCCACTTTCTTTTTTTCAGCTTCCTGTTGATCCTTGACCATTTGACGAAGTTTTGCATTGGCAGCCTCATTCTTATGTTGTAGTTCCTAAAAAAAAAACAATAATAATCTTATTAACGTCACTATTATTATTACTCAAAGTGCTTGGCTCACTTTTCAATGGTTCTC
>DWPT01002376.1:0-16296 GCA_018251895.1 Agathymus mariae mariae | reverse complement strand
ACATATTAACTTGCTGGCAGATTCAAAATCTAACAGTAAATTCACTTGAAACTCATTTTTAACTGTTGTAGGGTTGTTTATAAGAAGGAGGGTGGTTATGTCGACCCATTTGTAACGCAAACGTTTAATATAAAAAAAAAAAATACTTTTTATTATATTTACAATACACAATATAAACAATCATATGAGTATTATGACTCAATATTGTCTACTCATGATGGCGGAATTATAAGTATCCATTACTCGAATTGCGAAGGAGATCATATAGATAGTTTTAAATTTAAACCTCAAAACTTTTTTAATTAATAAAAACTATTTGTATTTTTACAATTTTTTTATGTTACAAAATGAGATATATTTAAAAATCCGTTTGGGCTGTTACTTTGAATAAAAATGTCCTCTAAACTTATTCCTTACCGGTACGAGCACATTAAGCACATCATATCTGTCTATGGTATATTAGCGTTTATGATACTACATTTACACAAATTAATTGCTAACGTAATTTTTCAGATTTCTGCGTGATTTCTAAAAAACGTTTTAATCAGTGAGTTATATATAATGTAGGGGTTATTTTACTCATTTACAGAAGTCAACAACAATGGCATGAAGTCATCCAGACAAATCTCCTTCCTGTAAACATTTTCCGTTCCCAACCAACGACCCGTGAAATTCCTGTAGCGATTCGTCACAATTGCTTGATCCAATTGTCTACATTTCTGTATGCGTGTCAAACAGTTCTGCTTCGAAATAAGAACTATTATCTCTTACCGAGACTTTATGAAGGTTTACTTCGAAAGTTGCTTGGGGCAGCGACGTCTTCGACTGTTTGGTCTTGCATTAGGTACTAGCTTTATAACAAAACTGACTGAAACCATATATACTGCATCGTATACCAATCTCTCAGAATTTAAAATTGGTAAAATAATTTTAAAACGTTAACAACAATCACAACAAAAAATATTATATTAACATAATTAGTATTATCACATGATGAACAACTAAATAAAAATAATAGATCATAAATTTAAAATAATAAAATAAAATATCATAAAAAAATATTGTTTAATTAATTCTATTCTATTCTATGCACTGTCTACCTCTGGAATTAACTTATCTATAAATACCCTCGACCAAAAATATACTTTCTTTGAAGTAAAAATTACCCTTAAAAGTTTGTTTTTATTCATTGTTATTTTACTAGAACCAATTTTATCTACCTACAGGTCACTCATAGTGTATTTGTATAAACTAGTTCCCAAAGTACTCTCCAGACTGAAAACATACTGACGTTTCATAATGTTCATGTCAACATTGAACTACTTTGCTACGTAAACATCTCCAATTACGTCATCATCGTAAGCATCAGCCTCATCATCTCACAAGTTTAGTTAGTTTTTCTTCAAATCTGCGCTTCCTAATTGTTTCTCTCTGGTAGGTCATGTGTTCACGATAAGGAGGAATTCAATCAACAAGCGTCAATGGAGCGTGTAACAGATGGTAAAGACCAAAGACATTAATGTAAGCACCACGTGAAGCTTGTATGTGCAGACACGGTCTTCCTCTGTATCAAGATCAGCGGCTTATTATAGACAAGTTAATTGGGTCATTACAGAGCGTGATGTAATGTATACAACAGTTACCAGTCTAGATATTAACTTTCAACTGTTAACAAAGCATCAGATTATTTTGTGTACAGATTCAATTGATTTCATGCACTGACAACGAAGCAGTAGTTATCTAGTTGTATGAAAATGTTAAGATTTTTATAGTTCCAGGTATCGGTTTTAGAACTAGAGTCATTTACGATTTTATACTAATATTTCTTGGCTAGGATTGACTTAATTAAAAAAAAAAACAAATCGATCAAAGTCAAATTAGTTAAAAAGTATTTTCATTGATCTTAACTAAGTGTTTAATACAATAACAAACATTGATATCGCCAGTAAACCCTTCAAAACTATTGAATTTTACATACAAAACCACCAATAAATTGTAATATAAAATGTACCAAAACCAAAGCAGTTCTAAATCTGTTACCTACGGAATTCTACACATTATCAATACTCGGACCTCTTCTAATTTTAATACATATAAATAATATTTATAAATTGTCTTGAAAATGACATTCTACTGAGATGACATTAATCTTTTTTGCTTTGGGCATTAAGTTGACACCACATATCTCGCTGCAACCTGACTTATTTGCCAATAATACAACAAAAACGAGTTATATAATACTTGCTACTAAAAATTAAACTATTCCAAATAGCTAATAACCTAGTGCTTTTATTAAAAGATAAATTAATTCACTGGAAAATATAAGAAAATAGTCTTGGATTAATCTCAGATTAAATTATTATTCTATTATTTTAATTGTTATTTTGGAAACCACCAATACGAACTATCATTTTGTTTTCAGTTAAGAAGGAGTTTTATAATAAAAGAAGAACTTGTGATTATTCCACAGTTATTCTGTTTCTAGTTAAATCAATCGAAGGCATAACTTTATTCTAACAAATCGATTACAATTACTTTACCCACCTGAAATTCTGCACCCGAAATCTTCTAAGAGCGATATCGGCGACGGGTTTTCCGTCCTTGTACCAGGATATCCGGGGAGGGGGCCGTCCACTCGCTCGGCACTCCAGCTTCACCCGGCTACCCCGGGTAGTCTTAACCGACTGCATCTCTTCTATCCGCGCTGAATTATCTGTCATAGAAATAATAACATGTTACTATACTATACAAGGTGTAATGTACCCGTTTCGATATGGAAGTAGCCAATCTGTCTGTCTGATATAAAAAATCCATTGTAACGTATTGATAGCTTCCTTGGGGTATTCTAGTCATATTTGTAACATGATCCAATGCATTCCTGAACATTAATACGACGATATGTTACACACACGCATATATATATATACAATCTATGTGTACAATCAAAAACCTATTGTATGTGATCAACGAAGATGTGTGTGTAAATATTTGTGATATGTATATTTCGCCGTATCCCAGCCCATAATGAATTTATCACTTAACTTGGATTTTTTATTATTCAATAAGGACGATGTTAACTAAGTCATAAATTTTCTTTTAGGAGCAGTAAAGCTATTCTTGAGTACCTATACACTATTCCTTACTAGGTTTTTATTCATCGACGAAACCCATATTTCATTTTTAAGTAACTTTAACTTAGAAATGATGAAGGTGATACCAGAATTCGGATTTGGATAAACAAGTGACAGTCTGAAATTTAAACCACTATAAGGGAAATAATATAAAAATATAAATATTACATACTTAAGGGTTTATATTTCATACCAATTGACACTGAATCTGCTTAAGCGCCAACATCTCGTAAATACCTGATCGACGTTGATTTCGCATTGAAAACCATAAACGTAAAGGATTTTCTAACTGACTGGTATGCGAAAAGTCGAAGCTCTTCTCATGTGATTAAAAAAAAATTCCAATGTCAAAAGTAGATTCGATGATGTTAATTAAACAAATTTAATGAAAAATAAAATGCACAAGAATCAAATGCAGGTAAAAACCAACTACATATTAGTCAGCCTTAAACTCAATTGTTTGCAAATTAGTTGAGAAAAACGACATCTGTGTAAAGCGATTAATGACTCAATAAATCAGGGCACCTTCTTGCCAAAAATGTGTTGCGATATCGGAGAGAATAACGGTGTAGGTACACGAGAAATTTCTCTACCATTGCTCTCACCTCAACAACTTAAAACGAGTCGTCTCGAAGAGTCCCTACCTAAAAATAAAACTGCTGTCATTAGGCCAATGGCCTTATTATTTCGTCTGACGAGCAACATATGTAAGATCAGAAATAACTTGTATTATCTAAACGGGAGTCACTCTTTGGACGTGCCATCCTATTGAGAAAAAAATTGGCTCCGTTTTGGTTGTAAGCGCCAAAATAATGTTGTAATTCATTTACGATATTTCTAAGCGTGTCACTCTTAATGTTCCATCCGTGAAATGTGAATTTTTTTGGAGCTGATTTAGTGCTGCGTGTTTATTCAACAAATGAGAGGAGATTGTTGTGTTTCATTTACGAATTTTATTTTTATTTCGGAGATCTAAGGTACGTGCCCACTTATCGGTGCCGATTAACGGTATTGGAATATGGATATGGGGACATAATTCACGAGACATTACGCGTCTACCATCGAAACGTAAATATCTTTAACTAATTGCAAAAAAATTACTGTCTTACATGACACTGGTTTTTTTTTCCTGAAAGATGGAAATGAAACACACAAGATTGGTACTGTAACAATTTGTGGTACAGCAGGTTATTAGGTTTCGGTGGGTCCAAACGTTCTGGTATCACTCAATATCGCTACGTAGGTTAAGGAAGATTCGTCCGAAAACAATAAACTCAGAACAATAGAGGTGCCACAAAAACTGGAGTACTGGTAAGAAATACTTCGAGTACACAGGGCGACGCTGGCCTTTAATGGCCTGGCCTGGAAGAAACCGTAAAAATAAATGTAGATATGTTTGGAATAATCGAAAAAGCAGTATAAATAGAAGCCAGGGCCGCCCGCGGGTCAATAAGGTTTTCGAATACAGAAGCTACGAGTTTTCTCTCCGAAGAGAAATACCTGCGTTTGAAGTAAGTGTTTGCTAGCAACGTGATAAAACCTTTGCAGAAAAATTTGCAGGTTTGTCTGATAAGTATGATTATAAATTTTAATGCTTAAAAATTTTTTTTTTTATATCTATGTCATCATGTTGATTGATCCACAGATAGTACAGAAGAACTTAATTGCACTTTAGAAACGTTAGAAATTAGAATTATAATTCAAACGAATTTAGGCATTGTGTACATACTTATGCGCATCATGTTTTGCTTCCACCACAATTCAAAAAGGCGCTTCAGCATTGAAGAGAGGAAACGACAAAAGGAATGCCTCAGGTCATCTTTAAAACCAATATATGAAAATTACATGAGAAAGGTGAATAAAGTCAAGAATAAGACAAAAAATAGCTATACGCCTACTTAACAAATGAGGGGCCATCTATATCTCGTGCATAAATTTCTTATATATAATGAGCTAATGATGAAATTGTTCCTCTGATGAAACGAGTCATACACGTGTCCGTTTTAGTTATTTGAACCCGGCACCCTTACTGACTCACATCAACCATTCATGCCGATCGCCCACGCACGAGACTTTCAGGCTCTCATCCTGAAGAATGGAATTCCGAGGGAAATGACTGCCAAATTACTCACCTACGTCTATGACGATTTTATGCCGACGAGGTGACAATGACGTCATCTGCCTATGTCAATGTCCTCAGCAGAAATAAGATATTATATTATTATTATATTATATGACGTATTATAGGACTTATATGGTATATTCACACAAGTGAATAACAAGCTAGATAAGTGTAAATCGCTATGACGTCACAACCTCAATATAATTAAAAGTTTCGAGGGTTGCTATATATATTTATATGATCATTATATTGTTATGATTACATGTGATCTAGATTTCTTTAACAAACAAATATTCGCCTACGCCTTAAGTTCGGAGAAGCGAATGAGCTTATTGTAATAAAATTACCTCCGGCTTAAATTCTGTCAAGGTAAAGTCTATTTTTATAATATTTGTAATGAATACAAAACTCATTAATAATTGATGTAAGTATTTTATTGAAAATTACGAGCCTTTATCATAGTCCAAATATAAATCATTTTAAATGAATCACCAGAAATCTCGTGGCCGTATTGGAGCAGCCTAGAATACTCCCCGCTATCTCACGCTGGCAGAACAGGTGTCGTAATAAGCGACAGAAGTCAGCCTGCTTGGTGGTAGAGCTTCGAGTAAAGATTATATTATCAGTATTATTACTAAGTCGTTAATATTACTATTGGTATTATTATATTTTCGTGAAGCCTACCTGGCTAGTTTCCACTCTTCTGTTTGAGTCAGTCGCCAAACGACATGTCGTATTTCGGGGCTGGGGGCTTGAGGGCTAGTGCTTTCATTATTTTAATTTCCTTACCCACAACGCATCAGTGATACCTTTATTCTTGCTGAACTTGTCAACAAATTAAAAAAACAACAAATTTGTTCCACTCCTGGACTCTCTCTGTATTGGAGGGGCCAAATGTAACTACATTGTTCACATACAGAAAGGCATCCACACCCTGACGGACAAAATTATTAATTCACTTAGTTCTCTATTCTCGTTTGTCTTCGTAGCAGGTGATAATTAACGAAATTAGCAAGAACACTATTTATCTTTCCTTTGGCTGGTTAGGTTAATTGGCTTAAGTTTCGGCCTTAAACTATCTGTACGACAGATTTGAATTTTCACCACATGAAAGGGAGATTGAGTTTCAGTGGGTTAGAAGCCTCACAATTTAACGAAGTCGTTAAGTGCGCGTCGTTTAACGTTAATGTATTTTTTTTAATAAAATTAACTCTAGTCACGTCCGAATCGATCGCATGGCTCGAGAATCGAGTACCGTCCTGTAAATTCCAGGCATTCCAGGGATCAGTTTTGTTTTATATTGAAATGAAAAGAATTTTTAAAGTGTTTAAGAGGCTTAAATTAACTCATTTTTTTATTACTTTACCATTACTTATTTTGGGTATTAGGGTAAGAAACGAATGGTTAAACTTTGAATAATGTATTTAATGTTTTATGGACTATGCTGATTATCATTATAATCAGTGGTATATATAAGATTAGTAATGACAATAATGCTTCCTCTTTTTCTACCCAATTTTTTTTATTTATTTTATTTTCGTCTAATTCGTGATTAAGTGATCTACCTATGGTTCTTCTCAATTTATTAAATTCAGTAGATGCGAAGATAATGGACTGTCAGACGAGCAGACGAAACGTCTGTTTTTTTCATACAACACGCTTAACCATAAAAAGGCGTGCCAAAGTTCATAGGCACAGTAACCCATACGTTTCTATACGCGAGCGCGTTAGTATGATTTTTAGAAACCGATCAAACATTGATGGAATTTGGGTAGTTAGATACGTGTTCTTGATGAAAAATTTAAGCCAATTAACTCGTCCTCGTGTGGGTTGTCATCGACGCTCGTCACGCCATTATAAATAGTCGCGCCGCATCCTCCGGAAACCAAATTGGAACGTACAGGTGAGGGCTGGCTACCGGCCAACAACGATACGACTACGACACGACGCGCTACCGGTACATGTGTCGAGAAATAGTACGAAGAGCAAGCATTTAGTGTATAGTGCGTTTAGCCAAGTGGGAGCTCCTTCTATTTCTAATCGTTGTATTCGAAAGAGTTTGACGACAACTCCAAAGATTGGTCCTAATACTTTTCTGAGTATCTGTGATATTTTAAACAGTTCACGCACCCTCCACGAGCACGAGGATCTTTACAACCGGTAAATAACGTCTTATTATCGGTAACACTACGTTAAAATTCTACAAAATATTTGGTAGCGAACATAAAATACATTGTTCATTAATAGATATATTTTATTCGAACATTTAGTGGTGTACTGTAATGTTGTAATTTTTAACTTTTACAAATGTAAAATCAGTAGGTATACTTTTGTTTTCCGTATAATTAAAAAATATATTTCATTTAATTCTAAAATTCCTCTATTGTTTTATTAGAACATAAGTTTCAGTTTATGAGAAGATCATAAAATCGATAAAAATATTATCTAACGAATGTCTAATAAATAAGTTATTTATTTTGGGACTTCTTAAAATTATAGAAGTTTAAATATCACCTTCATACATTTATCTCAACTTTAGTTCTCTAGTGACTTAATCATGAATTAAAATAAACATATTTATAACGTGTGTAGAACTGAATATAAATAAAACGTATTATGCACTGTTACCGTTATTCCGAAATAACGAAATCCGAAATAAAACTAAAATTAAAAGATTAATATTTGTTACAGCGTTCTACGAAAATATCCTCGAAATTTTGCTATTTCGCAAGAGATGGCGTTACTATCGTTTAGATTTAGATTTCGTCCGCTTAAGTGTATAGAACTATTTTATTTCATTTAAAAGCATATTATGTATATATCATTCTATATATTATATATATATATCATTCATAGCAGATAAAATATTTAGAACAAAAATCTTGATTTAATTGAAAAGGCAGAAGAGAAAAGGAAACCAACGAAAATTTTTTTCTGATATTAATGTTTTTTTTTACTCTGAGGAAATGTAATTTAATGGCAGGTGTGTATGTTAGATTTTTTAATACTTTACAGATTTTCTTTATTAAATGTAGCACCGAAACTTAAAACAAGACCAAGATTTATGAAACAATTTTCATACATATTTAACCCTTTATAAATTACAATGTAGCTCATAACCTTAACTAAATTGCCAAGGTAGTAAACTCCACCAATACATAAATGCACACAGTTAGTAGATACAGTCGCTTTAATTATGTCGATGTTTTGATCGTAAAGTATGCAAGAGGCATCAACGCGTGTGTTCCGACGTGCATCGAAACTCATAAACGATTTTACATCTTCATCCAGGTATGGGGTCAATTTATTGCGTCTGCGCAGGTAATGCCGGTATTACGTGTGTTTACGATGTTTACCGTGTTTACCATTATGATATACTACTGCTTTTATGAATACCAAGATGTATAACTTGATATTTCTCTATCAGAAGATTAGACACTTACCCACATTCTAAAGACTGTATTCAATGTTTTTGAATAACATTATTATATCGTTATGCCATTATTGGCCAGTATAATGTGGCCTTCTCGGAGGCTGTCTAATTCTAGGTATATAACTTTAAGAACTCTTATTATGAACTTAAATAATATCAGCTCGTAAAGTATCATAACTTAATCGTGCATCATGAGATAATTGACTGCCAGTAAATGCCCATTTTATGTTATAACAGATCCATTATTATGGTACTACTGCACTTGGTTATCTTTGCGAATGAGATTGCGCGGTAAGCGTCATGACTTGGAGTTTGGAGACGTTTGAGACTTTATGCATGATTGAGAGCACTACAGGAGAATATTAATAGGTGGTTTTCATATGACAGTTTTCGTTGATTTTCAAACCATGCAATGATAATGAACTTAGAGCATGTTTTGGGCGCTATGTTTGTGGTGGATCAGACCAGACTAGAATTATCCTACTTTAGTGGAAAAGTTGAGCTGGATTGTAAATTAAACATGAAGTAAGGGATTAAACCCAGCAAAATTCTCATGGACGCTCATCCATTTGTGGGTGTTGATCTTGGGTAATACATCATGGAGCTCACATCGGTGTGGGTGTTCTTTATCATTATCACGCATGCGCTTCTGTAATTTTCGTCATTGTTTGCTTCAATCATGTGTAATGGAGCTGATGCTTCTCCTTTCAGTCTTTTTCATGGACGCACCACATCAAGGATTTATATTAAGAATGATGGTTGTTATCCAATCGCTATGTCTGCCACTACGTTTTAATTGATGAAAGGTGTAGGACAGTCTGATTATTTTGTAATGGATATAACCTTCGCGTATCTAGAAACAATCTCAAACGGTGTTTCAAACTTTTGTTCAGGTTCAAAATGAAAGATTCTGTTTCAGATTGAACTAATTATTTACAGAACGGTTTTGCTTTTATTTTCTTAAAATAATGTTTCCAACAATCTATATAGTCGCTTGCTTATTCCCAAAATCCGACAGAGACGTATTTCGATACCAATGCCAATTACCGAAACTCGTGAAAATAAGGAGAGTGCTTTTGGCAAGCAAATTGAGACAGAATATACTAGGTATACTTAGCGAAATTTCCAAGAAACCTGTGACTCACACACTACACCTACTCCAATTTTTCCGATCGTAAACCGAATCGTAAATCTGAGTGCCTATCACCAACGCCGCAAAGGCAACAACTATATAAAATATAAATATATATACATAGTAATTTAAAAATTAGCTCAATTCAATAGCTCGACGACAAATTCATTAACGGAAGCATGGTCTGATTTTTAATGACAAATTATCAATTCTGTTGTGTATGAATGCTCTCTTCTCATGGCGGAGGAATTATTGCCAACGAGCTGTCACTCTGCGTAATGTTAAGTGATATCCAGCACCTTTGAATCCACAAACCCAACACAATCCCAGAATGCTCATCGATGTGTTGTTAACCATTACTTGATATTGAATTTATTTATTAACTGGCTCTTCAACTTTTTAATAGAAATAAACAAAGTCACCATCGCTAAGAACAACGTGAAAGATTATTAATTACTCTTTTCATATTATTTTAAGAACTCGATATAATAGTAATATAAGATAATTGAATCAGGTTTGTTTTGGCAAAAGCAAATTCGATATTCGTCTTCGATGGAGTACTTACACATAATCACAATAGACACAATACTCATACATCAGTCTGTTCTGGTTTTTTTAAAATTCTGTAAGCTGGTGGTATTTACAGATTTTTTAAATAATTTGTTACTTATCACGACAACGACCGCTTTCTTTATTCTAACCTAATTTTCAATACTAATCCATTCTATTTACCAAAAAATCCTATATTTTCTTCAGAAAACCCTTTTCTCTATTCGTGAGACGAGCTCAATCCCTTAATTGTTTCAAGAGTTTGGTTCACGAAACAGTTCTTGTCATTGTAATTCTCCCCTTATTTTCCGTTCCTTTTCGTGACGACCTCGCAACCCAGTTTGTAGCGACCCTGCCTGCCGAGTGAGGGGGTCCGGGGTTCGATTCCCGGCCGGGGCAAAGAGTGACAGATAAATGTTTTCATTTTAAACTAATGTTATCGCGGAATTGATACATTTTATTATGTAGCGAGTATTCACGATACGTTCATTTGTTGCCAATATTTCGACCCAGTTACATGGATCGTGGTCACGGCGAAATTGCGGTGGCGGGGAGAAACCGTCGATAAGCTAAAGGTAGATTAATCTACCTACCTTACGTCAGTTTGTTTTTCTTTTCACCGTATCACGACACACGACACACGACACACGACACTTACACTTCATGTGTTTAAAATATACTAACCGGCGGTTTCCACGTTTGTGCTAACTTAAAACCATCTCCCCTGTTGAAGTTCCTCGGGTGTTTCTTGATGTCTATCGTCTCTCTTGCTAAACGTGGAAAGTAATGTCGCTTAGAGGAGATCACTTGAAGGTTATGTAATTCGATCCTGTGGTTAGAACCTGAATTGAGGATATGTTCGGCTACCGCAGGTTTCTTCGGATAAAAACGTATCGTGAGTACCTGTTATATAATAAAATGAAAAAGACAAATGTTTGTTCTCGAGTCATGGGTGTTTGTAATGTCATATTTGTGTATGTCCATGCTATCCACAACACAGATATCCTAGTGAGGGGGTGGGAGTATGTAAACATTTATGTATTTATTATTATTTATTTATTTCTCTCTCCTCGTTATCAAACTCTTCGACTTTACTGCGAATTTAGACCAAGTCTTTGTATCAAGTTGTTTTGGTACATTGAGTAACGTTTACATGTGCAAGGACCACATTAATCTTTTGTTACGGGCCTGCCATGCTGTTACCTAAGAAATTGCCCGAAGCGATAAGATCGAATATTATTTATACCTAACTAATAACTTTGTAAAATAAATCCCAGGAGTAGGTAATTCATATGGTGCACAACAAAGAGGTATTGTAATGAATTGTCACACCCAGTTGAGTCACGAAATCGACTTTCATCTATGTTGATTAAATTTGATCTTCTAGCGGTTCCATTAGGTAGCGAGTTCGCTACTGCGCCAGCAATAAAAATAAGGAAAGTCTGGATTTAGACATAACAGGGAGTAAAAAAAGCAAACAAACGGATACTTTTACTGACTTCAGACGGAATGGGATATTGCGATTCGCTTATCGTAAGACCGGACCATGTGAGGATGAACAAAAGATCGTATTGATTTTGCCGACCACATAACATACGAATGACGAGGGTGCGTCTTTGTAGAATTATCGGAAAAGTTTATACCTATACATAAATTATATTTATACATTGTCAGGCTAAGCCATCGTTATAATTAAAAATAACTAAATCAAGTATCTATCCAATATTCGGTAAATGTGGCAGTCAGTTAATTCTTAGAACTCTAATGGTTTAACGTGTATTTTGGATAATGATAATGACAATAGGAGCAACACAAAAACGAGTTGATTATGTTTTAATTTACAAAATAATATGAACATACTCCAGCACAATACAAATATGTAATACTCTTACTATCCAACTTTTAATTTAAGCCTTTTTATTTACCAATTGATATCATAACTCTGATTGTGATAAATACATTTAAACGCTTTTTTCTCAACGATGTCGCGATGTTGTTGTATACGTCAATTATGTGTCACTGTAGCTAAGACTTATTGAGCATAGTAACTAAGTTATTCGGTAAATTATTTCCTAAAATGCACTCTAAACGTTTATATACACTGCAGCGAGTCCTACCGCCATTTAAAAACAATTCAGCGGCGAGTAACTGTGTATGGCGCAGCGCCATACACGGCGAAGGCGAAAAACTCGCGAGCGAAAGGCGACCGCGCCACAAAAACTCCGCGTAGTGGAATTCCTGCGTACTACGCGCGTACGGCCGACGTACTGCGTAGTGGTGAGCCGGGAATCTTCGTATTTCTTTGGTATCTATATTATTTTATAGTTGTAGAACTGTTTCCTTATAGAAAATATATTAATAGACTGTGTATTGAGACATTATAGATTTACGATACGTGAGGTTTAGAACCGTAAATAATTTTACGGTTATAACAATCAATTGTACTTATGCAATTGTTGATACTTCTTTGTTGAGATAGAGGAATTTGTGTTATAACAAAGAGGATTCATTGCTGTTATTTCTAAATATTCTAAGATTCTAATATTTCTAAGACTGTAATATTATTGAAAAAGGCTTCTATTTTACCATACCTGGTAAATATTAAGTAAACAATAACTATTCTGACAAGATATATTGCTTGCTTAATTAACTTATTTTAAAATTAATTTGAATGAAAAAGAAATGAGATCAAAAATTACAGAGTCACAGAAAAGAAAGTATTTAGCAAGATATTATAATAACAAATTAGCAAACGCGTCCCATCCCTATCGGGTATGAGAGCATCGTACGGTTTTTAAGCATTCCCTGTGTCTTTATTCTCCATTTTGAATTTGTAATTTGATGTTGCCAGTTCGGGAAAGCCCATTAGATTTTTAGTATGCCTTGTTTGAATTATATTAAAAAATACGTATTTTAAATACAGTGCGTTTGATTATCTTCGAGGATCTGTAGTCGATTTGGGTAGAGGTATGCAATCCGTTTTAATTATAGAGTTTTATTTTTTCCGTTAAGTACATTATTTCGCTTGTATAGTATTATCTGAGTATTACAATAGTAGTAATTAAGTATCGCTCAAATTTGAAAAGTAAGTAAGGCTCGTAGGTGTTGGGCGTTTTCTCGAAGAATTTACAGTTACTTAACTCATGAAATTTTCCAAATTACATATCCAATTCTTAGCCATTCATTTAAGATGTACGCAAGCGCTTTTGGTTTTGATAATTTCTATGTAACGTGTAGCGGGAAACGGCAACTATAGTGTTGAGTCTTTTCCATTGTACCATCCAGGCTGATCTCGACGGTACTTGTACTTGTCTTTTACCTTTTACCTGGCTGGTTTCTACCCATTTAGATACAATCAAGATCTACATTATTTTAAATTAATTTATAACTTTTTTAAATTTTTTTTTATTTTTAAGCAATCAGTTAAAGTGTTATTATATGTATAGATATATTTATATTCACGGGCTGGAGTAAATGTTAGTTTGTCGGCTATTGTAATGTAAACACTGTATAACTCGAAAATACGCATTCCTGACAACGCAAGAAATATATCGAAATAATTAGGGCATATCAAATTAGTATGAAAGTTGAAATATTTTCAAATATCGCTAGCGGGGTTTCTCTCGAACGCTGCAAGGGAGTGCGTGGTAGCGATCTTTGTATAATTCGATTAATTTTGCACTATCCAAATTGGATTCGCGTGTCAGACGGGACGTTAACCGATTTAGGAAATATTTTGGGGTTCGTTGACTCCCGCTTAGAGGTCGTTCCTCGATGACGTTGCTAGTGTTGCCATGCAGGGGTACAGGATGAGCGCAATCATTGGTCGATACAGGGTATGGACGGCGTGAAAAGATTGACATGCACAGCTAACTCATGGCACATAACATCTATAAATCGTTTGCCTTTGTGAAGTAACGATTGGCGTTCCGTGTCCAACTTAAATAGGTTTCTTACCCTTGAGAAGAACAACTTATATCGGACGTGACATTAGCCTAATGTTTATAAAACTAAAACGGATGTTTCTTTACGGCACAAATAGCCGCTTCGTTGGTGGACTCGACCTAGTTAAGCAGTCAAAATTTGCAACAAATAAGTTTCTCCTTAAGACATTTACAGTACACGTTAAAACGTCTACCCCTATTGCTGTATTTAGATATCAGTTGCAAAGGCTTGCTTACAGACGACATGGAAACATCGCGGACTCTGGTTTTCTACTAACCCACGCTACATTTGTTCCACCAATACGCTCCAGGACTCAGTTCGATGTGAAATCTGTCAATGATTTGAGCTAGACACATGTTACGTAAATAACACAAACCAATTCAAGGGCTTTCCAGTGATTCGTGGAAACATAACCCGCTGTGAGTAACATCGTAGCTCACAATAACAATATCGTCGTATCGTCAATCCAAACCCACGGACGGCACCTTGGCCAATCTGTCATCAGCTAATTGAGAAGAAGGTCGGCCTATAGACTTTTGTATACGTAGCGTATTATTGGCGGCTTAAAAATAGTGTGTACGACTGCCGTGTTTTCATCTGTCTACATCACTACAAGGTATGAGCGCCGCCAAATTTTTTAAATGATAATGCATGAATAATGATCTTTAAATTTACCATAAAATTCAAAGGCTGGGAAGACTTTTAACATAATATTGAATTTTACTGTGATAGAGATACTTCTAAGTGGGGCGTGCTATATGATTATTCCCAGTAGCAATAAGGTTATTCTACACCTCGACTAACTCTGAAGTTTTGTTTGAAGTTCATAACGAGCGTCTGTAAGTTGCAGTTACCACTTAATGAAAGGTGATTTGAATTTCACTTTAATTACTTTAATTAAAATTAAATAAATATTTTTTTGCATACTAATCCGTTTCAAAAAATCTTTGGAACATAAGTTAAAAAATAAACATTGCAGTGCAGCTGCCATCAACCGTCATTCCCGTGTCTTTCATACATTCTCGTCTCGTGCATAGTGATTAGATTTTCACTATATATATGGTATGTATAAAAATATTTCACGGCGGTGAAATATTTTTCACGTACTTCACCGCTTTCTTCTGGACCGGCAACGCGTCCTTGACTCTCCTGGAATTTATCTGCTGCAGTGACGACTTGAACCACATATAATACCGGCAATCACTTGATTGCCGGTTGACGGTGTAACTACAATCAGGTACAACTACACATTGCACGTTAATATTCTGCTATCACCAGAAAAATTACCTAGCTTAGCTCAGCGGAGTAGCTGATCTTCCCAGACCAATGGGCTATTAAAAACAAAACGGTATAAAGATTCATCTGCTCATTCAAAAACTTGGCATACGAGTGCGGGACGATGACATAGTAACGCACACTCAATATATTCCGCGAATTATGCCGATGAGACACCAGCGTGGTCATGAATAGGCATTTTACTCTATGTTGAAATATGCCAGTACAACATGGGGAACAGGAGTACAATATGGGTAAAGATTATGGGTAACAGGATCGAATCATGGACGTTAGAAAGATATAGATAAGGTTACCTTTATTCTTATTCTTATGCCCGAATGACTTCTCAATCCATGTTTTCAAGTAAAATCTAACAATTTCCTTTTTAGATCCAAGATTCCTTGAACCAGGTGTAGATACAGTGCTGACTTAAAACCGGCATTCGTCCGAAGTGTCAGTCTTGGCGAGGTAGTTAGAATTTATTACTCCTAACTTGAGTTCTGTCCTCATGTTTACGAGTCAGCAGAAACAGGAATCAAAGGGAGGACAAGAAATTAGGGGAAGGGTAACTTAAGGTTGTAATATCAGTATGTAACTGGTATTTATTATGTTTAAAAAACGAATTTTTATTTTACTCTTTGTTTTTTTTTTTTTTTTTTTTTTTTATATATGCAGTTAACTATTTGAATAAATTTATTTTAATTCTGTT
>DWPT01002375.1:0-16297 GCA_018251895.1 Agathymus mariae mariae | reverse complement strand
GAACTTTGTATAGAAAAATACTTCCTTAATTTTTCCAAATTAGTGCAATTACTACTAACAATTTACTATGCAATTGCTATAGGTTGTTTACAAGATGTGCTAAGGAGTTTCTTTCGCCGTTTCTTATAAATGATAAGTAGAAGCATAAAATGTCTCCCATAAGTATATTTACAAAATACCGTTATCTCTCGCATGAAAAACCCGAAATCAAATCCAACCACGTCTAATTATAGATTTACAAAAAACATTATAACTGTTTCGGTAAATGTAGACATCATGAGCAAGTCTGCTTACCTGACAATATTCAATGAGTTCTCGAGAATGTTTCAAGTTTGTTTGCCAGTATTCACCAGCGTGATTGATGACCTTTACCTGACAAATAGAATAGAGGCAAACAAAAATATTAAAATGTTTGTTTGAGTACTACTTTCGTATGAATAACCTATAACTCTCTATACTTGAAAGATAACTATTATTTTGAAATTATAGACAGATAATTCATAGATGGATTTACATGGACAGATGTTTCTCTATACAAACAAATTGCAGACACTATTATCTATACATATAATAAAATTCTAACTGATCGCTTTCTGTACACGGAGGATATATGCGAAAAACTACTGTTATGGGCCTTTATTAACGTAATAAAACTCAAAACAATAGTTGTTAGACTTTCTGTCTGTTTTTCTGTTTGCCTCTGCATTTGTTTGCGCTAATCTCAGAAACGGCTTTCAGGGTTTTCACTAATGTATTGCAGTAAGCGTTACTTAATATTTACAGTTCGTATTATTTCAGTCCGCCCATAAATAAAAAAGTTTAAATAAATATATATGTATTTCTAATTCACAGAAGTAAAAACCCCAGCCCTAAAACAACTCAGCTGCTATTTCTCAGCATAACATAGTTTTTCTGAACGACTGAAGATTCGGTCCAGTATTATATAATTTAAAGCCTCGCATTATACTTTTAAATATATTTATCGGTCGTTACCCCATACAGCGACCACCGTTCATATCTCATAAGCCCCATAAAACTATTGACAACCGGATCGCCACAAAATGCAATAAAGTCATTACGATTGTTACCGATCCGTACCATAGAATTGTTACGGACGATGTGGTCAGTCTATCAACCATTAAAGTTGGTAAAGTGGCCTGCTGTGCAAACGGTCCCGGGGTCGATTCCCAATACATTTATTAGTAGACTCTGAACGCTCCTCGTTAATTATATCTCCTCTTATTTTCCCTATTTTTGTCCCTTGTGGGAAGTTGTTATTAAATATTTTTAATTATATGACGTAATTGATATATAATAATAAATATCTCCTCTTATTTTCCCTATTTTTGTCCCTTGTGGGAAGTTGTTATTAAATCTATATTAATTAATTATGAATTATTTATTACTATATATATAAATAATTCATAATTAATTAATATAGTATATTGATTCCTAGTATCCCGCCCTTGCTCCGATTCTAAAACTTTACGTTTCGCTTTTAGACATAGCACCCGCATTTTTTTTTAGAAATAGGTTTCTTTAGTTCTATGAATTAGAAACATATTAATATATTTTAATACTTGCAGCTAGACTGTCAATTTTATATTTATTCCTCTTTAACAGAATATCAATATTAAATTTTATTTCCTATCCCAAGGGAAACATCCTTTTCTACTGGATAGGTACTACTAATACTGGATAGATTTGGATTATGGATGCTATAAAAAATTTCAGATCCGAGTATGGGATACGGATATATGAATAATATTTTACCGATTTCAGTTACGGTTACGGATATGAAAATATTTCGGATTAGCCCATTGTTTCGGATAATGTCGGTTACACATACTAGATTATTTAGGACTTGTGAAAAAATATAATGTATTTACAAGGTAATAGTTTGACTTTCTTCCTAGCTATTATTTGGTTATATTATTATAATCATGGAATAAAACCTTAAAAATCAAATTATAAAAACGTCTAAAGATGAAAGCGATGCAGCTAGTGGAGCGGCGATCGGCTCAGACGGTGAAATCCTGACATAACGTGTTTCATTTAGATTCTGCCCCTATCCGAATTATTCTAAACTCTTTTATCGGATTCGGTCACGGTTTCGAATATATTTATATTTCGGATATCCGATAGTTTCGGTTATGGTTACGGAGCTCCATAACATCCTTGTTTTGGAAAATCTTGTGCATTTTAGTATCAAATATTATGGACTATCTAGGATACTTTTATTAAATAAAAATGAATATGAACATTCTAATAATATTTTAAATTTGACAGCCTGGCTGTAGCCATTATAATTAATTTATACATTTGTTAATCACAGAACGACAAAATCGATTCCTGAAAGAATTCGAACGTTAAAAAACGTAAAGCGGAGATTTTCTGAAGCGACACTAAGGCGAGTTGCGAGTATCACAACACATTATTATAGCTGATATAACAAATAATTCGCTTTGTTTATCTTCGTGATATCCTCAACGATATTCATGTTTATTGCTAACGCTCTACTCCGCACATGGGCGGAGGAGTCGACGTGGGTTTATAATTACTACGACATTTGAAATTAATTTATCTTCTCTAAGTTTTTTGTGCATTTTTTGTTTTTCATTCAGCTAGTAATTTAACTTTGATAGAATTAAACGTTCAATTCTAAAATGTTTTAGTTTTCCCAACTTGTAGATCGTGGGACCTTGTGAGAAAAAAAATCGCCTGCGTGTCGGACCAAGCACATTGAAAAATTCCGTGATCGGAAAGCGTAATTTACGTTATACTTATTACGTACAAGTCTCGAAACTTAAAATTGGACCCACCGGAAATATTTATTATCTCAAAAATTATGCAATACATCTTATTCAAACCACATTTTGTTAAAAGCGCCTGTATTTATTAACTTTAAAGGTGTCATTTTATACTTTCATAAACTGACTATAATTATGCATTTTACCTTTAAAAATAATCCACATATCTCTATTATGTGGTCAATGGTCACTAGGAAATATTTTTTATTCGTAATTAATTTCTTGATTGTCTTCTTCTTAGTCGATTTCTTCGTTGCTGAAGATCGTGTCAGTTCTGATATGCCTTGGTGGCGGAACTGACGAGCTGCTTCCATGCCATCCTGTCTTCTGCCTTCCTGAGAGCCTCATCGACTGGGATGCCTGACTGGGATCCTTTAGGGTGTTGGACCAACAGGTAGGTGATCGGCCTCTAGGTGTTTTTCTGTCTACTTTGCCCATCACAACCAGTTTATCAATGTTATCTGGCTACGTGCTATGTTAGCCAAGCAGATTGTGGTGAGTCTGGTTTTTATTTTATCTTGGTAGTCTAAATGTTCATAAATAAACTTTCCAAATGTCATCTATTTAGTTCAATTAGACTCCGAGTAAAAAAGTTGTAATATACGGGCGAAAATTCTTAGTAAATGTCACGCCATAAGCCGCTGTCTCAGCAAATGACTTTTTTATGTAAATATCCTACAATGGTGACTGGTCACCGTCACCCATGGATATTATAACACCAAAAGCATAATTATTACGTTGTAGTCCACGAAAGAAAAAAAAAAAACTGACTCTCCACTCTGCAGCCGGAGCACGAGTGGTAGTGAACCAGGAGGCTTTACGAAACGATACCAGTAATAATTTTAATGATTTAACGATTATACTGATAATATAATCCTTATGCGACACCATACCACTAAGCCGGACTGGCTTCTGTCGCTTCTTACGACGCCCTGTTCTTCTTCTACCAGCATGGGATTAGGGCGAGTATTCCAGACCAATATAATCAGATTGATAAATGTGTTGTACATATATTATAAATAGTCCAAGGACAGACTATCCAAGTACCCTCCGAAGTTCAGAAACAGTCACGAATTTGTAATTAATGTTCACGGATTTTTTGTAGCGATAAATTTTCAAAGGAGGGTAGTAGCTAACCACTCAAATCCAAGTCAATACTTCGACAAAATAGATGTGTGTTTATATGGCATTCAACTAGGATGATTTGAAGACAAAACCGATAGCGTATTAGACTAAGTAATAAAACATTAAGCCATATAATAGAAAATCGGCTTAAACCTGCGTCTACAACTACCTTTATAGGTTATTGCAAGAAATTTTACTCATCCTATAGCAACAGTACATTGTAAAAGCGCAGGCCATCTACATTGAATGTTTTCGTATCATTAAACTGCTAATCATTAAACCATTTCCTCATCAATGGTATTTGCTCCATAATAACAGTTCCTGAACCGGCAGTGCCATAAAACAATTTATTGAATGTGATATTTAATACTGGCTGTGGTCGGCGCTAAGTACGGTGAGCTCGAAACTTTCTATGTACCATGACCGTCATAACTAGACCCGTGGTAATATTTTGAACTTGCATAGTGACATAATAATTTTCCGATGTTATAGGCAGCTAGCGCCGCGATACCATGTCAAGGTTGGTTGGAGATTGGGTAGTTTCTCTTTACTTCTGTTGGCCTCAGGCGCTGGTTTTATATTGTGATACACTCTCTTTGCGCATAGCACGAGCGCTAACGTCTTTATTGGTGCATAAATCGTTTACTACCACTTAAAGGATAGATATTTCTGATGAATATTCCGATTTATTGCGGGGGAATTACGCAACGCAATGCACTTACGTAGCTTGCGAGTATATCTTTACGATACCAGCGCCGCTGTTTTTTTAGTATTCAGGTAACTTCACAAAAACTTAACGATTGAGTTCAAATTCGGAAAACATATTTTGTCGAGACGATTCTACATAGCTTATAGGTGGCGCTGCAATCAACTTATAATTGATTCAATATTTAAAAACTGTATTATATTTGATTGTTTTACTTTATTTTTAGTAGTCTGTTTTTAACGTTAACATTTATCGATCAAAATCTTAAAATTGTCTAGTATTTAGTTCTAGAACAGAACTAACGTGGAGTAGGGACTATTGCAAATGTATCTAAGAGCATCCATATTGGTACGCTTTGTATGAGTGTTACGGACGGGCATCTGACCGTAACTACTTACTATTAAGTGGTTCGTCTGCCGGTTTGTCTACTATGAACCGTACCATCCAGTAATGCCGTAACTATGGCGGTCCAGCAGTGGCCAGGCACAGGGCGCAGACTCTGGAAGGGCACATAATTAATCAAATCATTGTCATGATTCTTAGTTTGTAGAATAAATGCAATACTTATTATTAATGGCATAATGTGGGTGTAGAAACGTCCTTTTATCAGCAGTACGGACAACTGATGTAATATATTCTTCTTAGAAGCAAATAACATCAATGATAAAATATATGACGAGATCGTAAATGTTAGATGTCAACGTAGGCGTTGCGATCGGTCCAACGTCAGTAGTGTGCGAGGCGACGCAGCGTGCTCATTCAATGAAAGAATAATGAAAAATCAATTTCTTAGATTTCCCATGGAGGAATTTAAATTGATCCCGAGCCGGAAAGATGCTCCAAGGGTGTGACCGAAATACCCCACTTCAATCCAACCCCCATTTCCCAGGCAATCTTCGCGATGGCACGCTGCAGCGCAAGCGAAGATTATGAAAATTCCTATCAAGGTACGTATCGTCGGTGCAGATATCTCGGCTTGTGCAGCGGTTGTCATGAAACCAATACACACAATTCTATGGCCTCTTTTTCTCACCCACTAACAGCTTGGGGAGGCTTGGTAAGCAGTTGAACGACATTATAACAACGGCACCCCTTCCACCCTCACCCATCGTAGTCGAAAAATACACAACTGAATATCAGGTGTGTAACAAAAAGCATGCAGTTGATTGAGTATCAAATATTCTTTACATATAAATGCCATAGAAAAGTTGAGTAGCCATTGAAGTGACTACATTATTTGTTTGGCCAATTTGAGTCCCCTTAAAACTATTTAAACTTAAAATTAACTGGATTTAAAGAAAATGTTTCTTAACGTCGTCGGTTTAAAGTTTTTTTACCAATACCACTGACTGTAGTTTCCTGTCAAAGATCATTCAGCAGTTAAAATTTAATATTAATGGTGACTGAACAACCCACCCTATTATTATATTATTAAGTTTTAATTCTGCCGAAGTAGAACAGGTCTATATAGTGTTTGTTGCCGTGCCGTGACCTCAGAAGTGTCGGACCACCGTAAGTTTACTGTGTTACTGTAATGAATATTCATAGAATATACATATTTTATGATATAATAAGCACATGTGCGTGTTGGTCGGAAGATATTGGTCATGACATGACGCGTCTTCACCAGCCTTACGTGGGGTGAAGTCATGTAACACCAATTGGTTATGGTCGTTCTTTACTTTGACATCTACGCTTCATGCCTTGTTTGCGTTTAAACTTACGTGGTAGAGCTAAACTTTATTTGATATGGTCAATTATTGAGTCGGGTTAGATCTCAGTAAACACTTATGAAAAAAAATTATTCTTTCATTCTTCTTTATGGTAATAGCCGACAAACGAGCAGACTAGCCACTTGATGGTAAGTGGTGACTGTCGCCCATGGACGTCAGCAAAACCAAAGGTATCACTGGTGCGTTGTCGGTTTGGAAATGAGATAAATGTCAGAGAAAAAGTACTGGCGCTCGAGCCCCCAGCTGGAACACGATGAGTCGTTTGGCGGCTGACTCATGCAAGAGGGACGTAGTTAGCCAGACAGGCTTTACAGAAAGATAATAATACTGGAATAATATTAATGACTTAATAGTAATACCGATAATATAATTCTTACGCGAAGCCTTACCACCGAACAGGCTGGCTTCTATCACCTCTTACGACACCCTGTTCTGTCAGCATGGGATTGGGGGGAGTATTCTAGGCCGCCGCAATACGGCCAAAATTGTGATGGAATTTGTTCTTCAGCGACATAGGTCAGTTACCAAGTTGGCAGACTTAACGTACCACCTCTGAGAATGTTATGGAGAAAAGGAAACGGAGGATCCACATTATTAATGTCTCTTCGAACTGCGACCAAAACACATTTGAAACATAACACGGTCGATTTTAGAAGGAGGTTAGGTTAAGGGTTTTAGCAATGGTTCTTCCCTTTCTCTTACACTACCCATGCATATTTTCGAAACCCATCCCTTTTCACACAACCATCAGGAAAGTCTGACGTAACTTCAATTACCTACTTATAGTCGTTAGTTCGCTTGACTCACCTACCTAATAGTTGAAATTATTCAATTAGATTACGACTTGTAATTTCTCTTATTTCCAAATGGCAATGCCATTTTAAACTGCCCACGAGTTGCACATTACGCCCAGTTGATAACAACTTAGTTATTACCGAACGGATACGGTCTGTGAAACACTAATTAGTTTAGAGCACATAGTTATAGCTACGGTAGCCATAGTTTGGAATGTAAGAGAATATGACTTGAAATCAACCTCCCCTGCTCGTGGTGCAGCCTGTTCTACGACGAAGCAATGGTGTGTGGTTCGATTATCGTGACCGATCATGCATACTTGAGAGTTCTCCATAATACTTTAAAGGTGTGTGAGGTGTATCAATCCTCACTGGGCCCACTTGATGACGTCAAACTTCTTCCATGCGAGAGGAGACACGAACACACTGGAAACAATTATTGGTTACGATTACTAGGTCTGCAGTAAACATTGAACAGCAAAATTACCTGCATCTATAACTAGTTTCATATTAACAAAGTAAATAAACGTTTCGCTCTCAGGGTCAACAACAACAGTAAAAAGAAATTAATGGCTTCCAGCACCAGGACCGGATGAGTCGTGAAAGCACTTTCTTAGCCGGAAGGACAAAGAACTCATTATAATATTTGTGAATGTTTCTACACGGCAATGTTGTATATGGCAACGAATTATATCCAATATAGATGTGATGGTTTTGTTTTGCGTTTTTATAATCTGTTTTTATTTTAAATTACGTTGAATTGTTTTCAAATATTGTAAAATATTTTCATATGTTATGTTGTGAGTCATCAACATGAGTATTTAAAGAAATAAAACACGCTTTCATCATTGCCCAGTGCACTAAAAAAAACATACCGGTTCTCTCTACTCACCCGTTAGAGCCTTAAGGTAAATGGTTTATTTATTTAATTATAACTGTAGAAGCATGGTGACGACCATACAAGAACTAGTATTGGAGAAATTAAGTTTATTAAAATATTGCCATAGTTACTCCTCGATCTGATAAAAACATTTTGAAAACTCAGAAAACGAAATCTTGCAACAAATTCATTGTCGTACGGAATTTGGCTTCAGCTAAGCTCTTGGTGATCATGCCCGACTGCTTGTTTCGATCGTCAATGATTGATCAAACGGAGCAACTGCGATGAAGATGGATGGGTAACCGCTAATGACATTACAGCGTGATGGATACCGCACGACAAGGACCTAGTTATATACACCTATTAATGAAATCATTAATTAATTTACTTGAGTTTAACTTTTATTTTAGTTAATTTTGGTCTTATGTTGTGAATAATTTAATTGGTTCTAGTATTATAAAAATATTTTGTCGATTGAAAACCTTTACCAGTCTTTTAAGATTTGCAAACACAAATCATATTTAAATATGTTGTAGACTAACTGCCGAGTTCATTTAATTAATGAACAATAATATGAATATAAAACATGCAAATTAGATCACAGATTCCGATCGCAACTACGGAAGTGAGTTATGCGTGTGGGTGGTGGAATGTGGTGAATTTCGTTGACAGTCGTGGGCCGACCAAGGTAACCTATAAGCTTCGATACAATGGTGTTCTTACCTATAAACATAAGGGTTCCCCCCACATTCAATAATTTGAATTATGTACTTGTAGGAGCGTCTTTATAGATGACGGCATTCGTATGTTATGCTACTATGACTATGCTATAAACTATTGTATTATCATCGATTCTAATAAATGTGCAAGACTTGCATACATAAAAACAAGGTTAAACTGTTAGAATTTATATAAAAAATTATATAACGCTGGCCAATTGCAAATGGTTATTGTCTTGGGGTATATTATAAAGAACTGGACAGTACGCAAGTATCCTCACGACGTTGATGATGGCGTTACTAATCAACAATACGTAAATTCCTACCACATTTACATAAGCATCTGTTTATATACTGTACTTATAGTGTATATCTTGTTTGGCCTTCTTATTCGCCGCGCGTGATTGATTGATGACTGAAAAGTTAATACGACAAAAGTATTCATTAATTTCGTAACCGACGTATTACGTCGGATCATCAGCGAAATATATTGATAACGCTCTCTCAACGGTTATCAATCATACGATTAATCAAAGTACCTACTTAATATAATCATAAAATTGTATTATGTTTCCGTGCACAAACCGAGTGATACTCGTAAGTATGCACTTGTTGGTATGATACTGATTTGTACTGCCTTTAACTCTCTTATACCTTGCACACACCAATACACACTATCTCTGTCACACACACAAATAGAAAACTAGATTGTCGAATCATTTTGTGTTCATGATGCAAGTATATTTATATGAAAAAGTATGGTTGTATGAAAAAAGGGGATATATTGCAACGAAAGACAAGACAAAGTCGCATACAATGTACTAAGCACATACCTATATAAATAATGCGATTTGAGTGCCGGCGCCAGCCGCCGCCAGCCGCCGTCGGCCGCCGCGCGCCGCCACAGTCGAGTTTCACTAGGAAATACTAATTAATTACTAATCGTATTTCACGCCTTCTAGTTCATACATATTTAAAATATAGGTAACAATATAATTTACGTTCAAGGATGAAAAATTGCCGTGACCTCTAATTTATAGCATGCCCATAATACACCATGGCTAATTCATTGTACAAAATTGAGCCGTGTGTGGTGCTAATAAAATTGATATTTGTAATAAAAATACTTCCAAGTCCAAATTTAAAAGACATAGAGAACGTTCTGTATTATTAGATACTCATCTCAACTTAATTCCGAACCACAAAAAGGTGTCCAGTTTTCCTCACAGAAGTCCCAAATCTTATAATTTGCGATCGCTCACTTGTAAGTTTGAAATTAAATGCAACTCTTATATTTCTCGTAGTTTATTACAAATGCTTACATATTTGTACCCTATACACACTGGCATTACTCTTACATGCTTATATTTTTTATGTTAATAGCCGACAGAGCAGATGAGTGATGGTAAGTAGTCTCCGTCGCCCACGGACATCAGCAAAACCAAAGCTATCACTGATGCGTTGCTGGCCAGGAAATGAGAAGAAAATAAGAGAGAAAAAAGTGCATATTGTTATGTGACTAATAATATAAAATGAAAAAAAAAAACATTGATTGAGTTGTTTGAGTCTATTCACATGATAATTAATATCGAATACTTAAAAATGGTGCAGCCATATTATTATAATACTTTATACTTCCAACCCCATCCGATATCGATCAGTTTGGACTATTAATTATACATACATGATAATTGAACTGATATTATTTGTCTTAACAAGACATCATTAGGTTAACTGATATTTTATATAACCCATCATCTGCACAAATACGTGTTCTTATCAATTCTCAATGTAATGGTTCCAGTCGTTCTTGAGTTATCTCGAGACATACACGAAAATCTCAACAGATTTATATACAAAAGATAGATATATTTATTAACATAGATTAGAGGTGATAAAAGTCGGTACAAATTTATAGTTATTATTACAATTCATCATTCCAAATCGAAGAGATTACCCTGTAGTACATTTGGTATTGATGTCTCATGTCATCCGGCTGAAGATACTTCATATTTTACTCCTTTCACGGAGCATCAATGAACAAACGACAATTACATTGATGATCCCGACGTGATATTTATCTCGCAACAATATTTTTATAAACTGGTGTTATAAATTCTTCTTAAATATGTATTTTGCGCTACCATGATAGTGGGGGGAGGGGGGATAGGTTATTACTGTTTTATAGGGTAGTTCACAAAGCTGCTATTATTTATGCACTTATTATTTGTATCACTAGATAATATAAAGGTCATGTTATGTAGGAGAGAGGTGTTTTAATCTATATTCAATTATGGCTAAAATGCAAAAGCGTTAAACCAATAGGGAACGTGCCAGTGCTTCTGTATTTTCATCCGAGACCCACCCTCATGGTAACCCGGTTATCTTGTCGCTGGTCCACCGCATTATAGCATGAGTTCAAAAAGATATTGAAAACAAGGTCTAAATATACATTGATTTCTCGAAGGTGTGTCATGTTTGCCAATCCTCAGTTAACCAGGGCTTTGACATGAGCTCAGCGATGGGATGGTAATGGGTTGTAATTATATTGGATCTAAATGGATACGTTGTCACGTAAACTTAATACGCGTATTTTTGTCATTGTCGATGTCACCCACGTAAAGCGTCCTGGCTTTATAATGAATAATAATATGACTAATAATTAGTACACGCTCATTAAAGTATATATTTTATTGAATAAGGATTAAAATGCATAAAAATTGACATGAATGGGTGCTAAAAACACTTTTGAGTACAGGTTTGGTGAACGAATGATATTTTTAAATAAAGTTGTTTGTATCCACAGGCAGCCCCATACAAAATGTAGAGCCCGTGTCGCATAATTAGAAGCTTTGCGACGTGCTTTGAATTCTACTATTGCGTCTACACTAAAATACCATTGTTCCACTACGGAGCGAGGGACAAGTCGCTTTACACATCTTACTAGTACGCTCTGTATCTAACAGCAACGCATGAAGAAAAACGAAAGCTATCGTGAGATTTTAATGAATACGCCGCACTGGAAATATTTTCTTTTGATCACAAAATTGATTATTTTATGACCGACTTTTTCATGAATGAGTCGCATTTCATATGGCCAATTTTTGCATGGTTCGTTTAATCGTACAAGTTTTGGCTTATCACTGTCATATTATCTTATCTTTATATGATGCAATTTTGTTTTTGGCCACGAAGTAGACGTGGAAATTATATTGCTAGTTACTGAAATTATATTGAATTATATTGCTTGCTAACTACGAACGTGTGGCCTCCTATACAGAACTTAGGGATACAGTGTTGGTTACATTGTAAAGCCACAAAGACGTATTAAACGGTACAGATAATCTATGAAAGATCTGCATTTCATGAACTGAGTCTTATGGACCATTTTATGGAGCGATCGTAAAGTTGACGATTGAGAAACGATCTCGGAATACATTTACTAGTATATGCCACGATATTAACCTAGTAGTTCCTGCTTTAATATTGTGCTTTTCCAAGAGGACTGAGCGCTACTGATAAATAGATAGACCATTTTTGTTAAGTCTATAACTTATATAACATATAATTCAGCCCTTATTTTGCTATGATTTGATAAACTGAATGATCAATTAAATTTATAGCTTGACATTAAAATATTCAGTGATTAAGACTATTATGACGCTGCGATGTTAGTTTGCTACTTATTTATTCGGTTAACTTTGTAAGAACAGTCTAAAATTCGCATGTAGGTATTATAAAACTTCATAATCGCCTTCATAACGTAATCGAGTTGCGTGCAAGAGTCGCATCGATAAAGCGATTTAATCTATTTGAGTTTAAAAACAAACGAATTATTCCAAAGACGTCCCAAGAACATCTACGTCGAATATTAAGCGTAATCATATCCCATTCACGAATCGCACGTTCGACGCTCGAAACGATTGCAAAAAACATGCCCAATTGTACAGTCCGATCCCGTAGTATCTGATTAACAACATCCAAACCACACAACATATTTTATATCATATCCAGCGTCGAGGGATGCGATGGGTTTTTTGTATTTTTTCGGTAAAGTTTGTTATAAACAATTCCTATAACTGCGCTTTGGATTTCCTGTTTATCAAATTAATTAGACAACTGTTCAATGATCTGTATATTTACATAATAACGACCTAGAACTCCTGAGACCAAGAGATATTTAAATCACGCTGTTTGTAAATATAGTCGCGAAAACGTCGTGTGTTTTTATTGAAACATTCTGCATGTTATAATCATAATTAATGTTACAAATTATAAGTTTACAAATAACAAACATTGATACATGAAATATAAAAAACATTGATAATTACAACCCATTATTGTCCCACTTTTGTGTTTGGAATACTCTCATAATGAGGGGTCAAGGCCATAACCCACCACGGTTGCCAATTCGGGATTGGCTCTCGTATGTAGGTTTCCTCACAATGTTTGGCGTCATCAAAGCAAGTGACCTTTAATTTGTAATAGGTACAAAATTTCAAAAAGTTCAGGTACGTGCAGTACTGGAACTCGAGTGTTCCATATAAAAACATTAGCAGCTTTTATTGGTACCCATTTGTATTGATATCGGTAGGTATTTGAAGTGGAAGTTGAGGCATTAAAATAGTCGCATAACGTTATTCGCACACGGCCGGAACTAGAGCTGAGTGCACACACATTGCTCTCATTTAACTTATCGGCTCCAACTACTACTTTCCAATCTGTAATTGCATTTACAAGCTGATATTGAGTATAGACTCATAGACTGAAAATAATATACATAGATTGAAGTTACCATAGATGAGATCAAGACTGCTTTATGTATACTACAAAAATTCTTTAAAAACACTTCTAAATTGTTTTTTATTCCAGAAGTAAACCTGAAACGAATTATTCCATAATCATTCACTTAAGTACGTTTTTGAAATATTAAGCAAATAGGAATGCTCAGTTCACTTACGTTGTTTGTAAATATTGCCACGCAAGAAAGGTTAAAAAATTATGTTGCTCATTTGTAATTATTTCTGACGCTTTAGTTACTTTCTTTAGTGTGCGAGTTAAAGAGAAAATTATAATTCGTCTATCGTGCTCCTTGCCTACGTCGCCTTTTACAGGGGCAAGAGACAAAAAACCTCGCCGGACTGGAAAAAAAATTCATCCATTAACAATTTAAAGAGATACATTTTTTACAAAATAATATTCTATTGATCAAATTTCGTCCATCTTACGGATCAAAAGCTAAAGAAATGTGGGTCACGTCAAATAACAGCCACAAATTGCTCCAGGCAAAATGGATTACATCGGTACAATACAAAGATGGCTTTCTACGAGTCTCAAACAAATTATACAATAATGGAGTGAATCTATGTTGTAAACCGGGTGTTTTGAACCGACACACAACACCAGAACACCTTCATACAGCTTTCACAATACACTGACCCGGAAAGAGATGATGGAAGAATTGCTCTGTTGATACTGTCCATGATTAACAAGTCACGACCGTCGCGAGCCGGTCATGTGGTAACGCCGTTGAAAATATGATTCTAATGCTGTCCCTGTCACAATTTACATCGATACTAAGGGCACAACTTTATAAATGTATGGTCGTGAAACCGGTTATTAAGTTATTACTAAACTCAGAAAACGAATGAGTCAATGGAGTATTCATATTCGCATATATCGGATAAATATATAAACCTTTATGGATTCACGCTCTTTCAAACAAAACTATCCGACTTTGTTTCACACAGAACAGACAGACAAAGACAGACAGACAGAATAGACAAAACAAAAATAGAACTAGATGACCAGTTCAGCCCGAACCTGCAAGTTCTTGCTACAGTTTTGAGTGGCAACGTATGTGTGAATGTCCGAAGACGCTGGTGATCCCTTACCATCAGGTGACCCACCTGCTCGTTTGTCGGCTAACGAAAACGCGATCGTACATCGTAAATATTTTTTTTTTATTATAGGAGTTATTTTATTACAAAATAAATAAATTGATCAAGTACCTAATATGCCATGACGAATTTAATCGGTAATTGAAATAAAATGAAGAAGATGGCTCCTTATTTAAAGAGAACTCTAACTCTATCCCTATGAAAAAAATTGCATATATTCTTGGATATATGGCATTTAATGTTAAATTGATTAGTATACAACCTTCACGCGTGTCCGATGTTAGACTGAACAGTTCATTTAGTAAATACGTTATTGTATTACACATCGCTATCGACTTCCGTGGCGTGGTGCCAAAGAGGCGGATGTAGGCACCCTTTGTGAATGAGACTAGAAAGTAGGTGTCGACTGTCGACCACTGTCGTGGAAGCTGGGCTACCGTTCATTAACATGATGTTTTGGATAAAACCTATGTTCCACACGTAAATAAGTGAACACATCACAAATGTAATTGGAAAATAAGAAACTAGAATGCTTCCAATGCGTTCAGAAAGATTAACAATAATAACGTTCATTAACAAAACGCTTGAGAAAATCTTAATCTTAATAAATTAATTTTATCAAGGAACGATTCAAATAAAAATTGTCTATATCTATAACTATCCGTACCCGATATCCGGTCTATATCTAGCTGCCTGTCATTTACTGCGTTTGGTCAAATCATCTGCTCGGCTTGGAAATAAATTAGACACATCAAAGGCGTATAAAACATTTGAAATTAGAATGCTGTTAATATCGCAATATCGTTCTCAAAGTTGTGTTCATTCAATAAATCGTTCCACAATTAAACCCGACTTCCACATTCGAATCGGACATCTTACGTCTAATTTTAGGAAACATTTAAGCGTCTTTTCTGTAATAATAATATATTAAAAGAAAGATTGTAGTTTTCATTTCATTGCCGAACAAGAGTGAATAAGATTCTAAAGTTTAGATCGTAGAGTATTTTAATTACGCATGATTATATAGGTATTACAAATAAGTAAATATTTTAGCAAAAAAAATCCGAATTCAATTTGAAGAAGGTGAAATTCTTTTTCATCTCTTATTTTTCACCTTTAGGAGTGGTATTTCTTGTTCTAATTTAAGTGGGACCAAAGGGGAAATATAAAAATATAACTTCGCAAATATAAATGAAAACGAATTGAGAACCTCCTCGTTTTTCAAAGCCGAATATAATATAATATAATATATATAATAATATGATGCACGTAAGTCTCTCATTTTTACTAAAAGATTAATAAATGCACGTCACAATTACTGGACTATGAGCATATTGCAGATTAACGAAATTCAAAAAATTGTCTCTATTTTGTGTTAATTAAAATAATAAGGATACAAAGATAAAAAATTAAGAAACAAAGTCATCAAAAGGCTGTACTAGGCTTCAAACTATTTAAAAATTAAGGAATATGGATAATATAGTATATTTTACAAGAAATTCTGACGTAATTATGGCTGAGCGATATGTATTTACATTCATTTTACGTAATTGTAGACTTCGTATCTGTATTATTTCTGGACAAACATTTAGTACTTTCATGGCAGGACAGATATCTTCACAAACTTTTT
>DWPT01002374.1:0-16299 GCA_018251895.1 Agathymus mariae mariae | reverse complement strand
AAATATTTATTTAATTATCAAATATCGACGTTACCAAATGCCGGTTATAATACTTACTGGTTAGCAGTTAGCCTTGACACCGAGCGATCGTCGAGATTTATGAGTCGACGGCTGTTAGATTATCTGTGGGACTCGAAGTTAGTGTTCTGTAAATTCATTGAAATACCTTTTGCAGCATAACGTTTACAGATCACGTATTCTTGTGTTTATGGCTCGGTTTTGAAAAAAAAGTTATTTGTAGATAAAAAATATATTCCCGCTTTTTGCTCGTCTGTCAACGGGTCGGCCATGACTGAGTGTACTTGTGCCGATATTAATAGAAAAAAAAGCCTTGGTGTTCATCGGCGGCATTACCCATGCGCAACACTTTTGGTTAATCGAATTTAACACGAAACAAATCTAAAATATAAAAGCCATGCCGCTACATTATTTTATATCAAAATCCGATTTTTAAACAAAAGAGTCATTATGGCAAGTCTTTACCCTGGTCCACGGAAATTGATCAAAGGTATTACCGCGTCAAGGTTTGCCAGTGAATGATAAAGCCGGGAAACCGCTTATTGTCTGACATTGTGACCGAAACTCTTTTACAACGGTTAATTCTAGGAGGCTGGTAGCTTTTCAGACATATAAAGATCCCTACCACCATGTACGAGCGCTATCAGATCTGTGGTACAGCCAATGACTTGTAACAGTAGAGATACTAATGGTCTCCTTGTGTATATTTTCGGAGAACCAGTGCACAACAGATTTAACGTTAACTTTTTAGTACGCAATGCGTCGATGAACACTTACCATGTGATTTTTCTGTTAAAAAATATAAATTTGTGTTATTTAGCCACACGCTAACCAACGATGGACGTTACAATATTTCAGGACATAACCCTTAAAGGAGGGGAGGGGTTAAAAGGAAAACAAGAAGCTTTCTTTAATTTTATTTTATATTATTTAACAGAGATTAATTTACTAATTAACAGTAAAGTTATTAAAAATACTACAATATTTACTATACTACAATATTTAAGTGTATTTAACTTGTGTTGTGTTGCAGTACCCAAAATTCTGGTAGCATTCCCTCGTGTAGCAATATGTGTGTGTACACTCAGTGAGCAAGCTTCTAGCTCTTGGGCCGCGTGTCTTATATTTAACTATTCTTAAGTGAGTTGATTTCTACTATCCAATATTTCGAAAAACATGTTAAGCTGTTAGTTACTTCGCCGTTGAGATTTGTTGAAAATCTTTGAGCGACCTTTCTATTTAAGTAAGGCATCCTCCGAGCGGGCTTTTGGCCATAGTTAACTCGGGTGAAGTTTATCCCATCAGGAAATTTACCGGTATTTTACATTTCACGGCCAAAAAGACGTCAGCCGAAACACGGAGAACACGAAAATATACGAAGATTGTCAAAAGGTTAGTATACGTAAAGTGGATTAAATGTATAACCAGGTTAACAGCTAATTACGACAGGGGTTATGGCCATAGTGCGCCACATTGACCTAGTTTAAGGTCATTATGAAGAACTCTCAGGTTCAATTTCACCGAAGCGACTGATAGTTTATTTGTAATACGCACATGATTTGACTAATTGCAGGTGCGTGTAGGAATCGAATCTTTCATGCGGAAGACTGACGTTCCAACGAGTAGACTACAACCGCTTCTAGTGTTGCCATTTGATATGGCTTATTTTACCATTAACATTACCTATCATATTAATTTAATTTTAATTATAATAATCTCACCGTGAAAACTATTTTAAGTTTTGTTTGTAACTTTATAGAATTACCGCTGTGAATTTGTATTATTACTTATATCATTATAACATATAAACAATCCATGAAGTAGATATAATAATTCACGTGGAATTTAACTCTGACATAATTTTAATTAAAACATGTATAACCTTCACATTAGATGTGTTTCGTCACCAGTGAACTCATGCAGCTTTATAGACGTCTTGACGGGTATTGACTTATGATCTTCCCTCGCTTCGCTTTGGAAAATATCACAAGGGCAGATCTATTTCTCAGGATGAAAAGTGTCGGTTGAACTAGTTTCAAATCGATCCATCGCCGATTTAATCGCCCAAAGACATCGGGTACCATCGTTTGAGACCTCCGTAGCAACGGTATCTCAGCATGTACGGATTTTGAATTAGTTACATAATTGTCAGTCGAATAGTTTTTTTATTCACTGCTACTTCCGATTCCACAGTTTCGAAGCGTAGTTCGTGAGCTCCAAGCGAATAAAATTGTATTGCTTTTGAAAATATCATTCCAGTTTCATAATATACGTACGTTTGTTAGCCTACAAAACGTCACAATGTTAAAGGAAAACGAGAGATAGTATCGAGTATTAATACGAAATAAAATGTTGTTTCTATGCAAATTAATTTGCGGACAATTTTCCCATCCGCTGTTTATTCGGCAGGAATATAAATTTATTTATTGAAAACATAACCACTCTACCTGGATTAGGTGTGCAAGGGGATCCACCAGATTGTTCTTGGTTAGTAACAGATACACTGCTGATATTTCGAATGACCCTGCACCCCGGGGTGATCACTTACCATCTGCTCGTTTGTCTTCTAATTACATATAAATATAATAATTGTCACTCGCTTTGCAATATCCGCCCACCTTAAATTTGAATCGTATATTGACCATGGCGTACTATGACACGGATACTAAATATATATATCGGCAGCGACAGATAGTAAGTATTTGACGCTAGTTAGTCTACGTGCTGAAGAGAATGCTCCGCGTGCTGGACTACGGCCTCCGTTTCAGACCGAAGACCAACTACGAGACAGCCAGTTGTTAATGACTTAACTGTTAATACACCATTCAAAACTAACTGGGAATCTGACAATGCCACAGCGCACAAAAAGCGAAAACGTCTTAAAAAACGTCCTTCAAGAGTTAGAACGTGTATTTGACTTTTAAATACCATTTCATAACCGAGATACGCTTGCGCCCGCGCCGGTCACACATGTTTTTGTCGGTCGGCAATGTTCGGCTCACATTCGGCGTGGAGCCGATGTTGCGGCGAACGTTACGAGCCGAGCGGTTCGCGCGGCGTCTCTACAGTCTACACTCGACACAGATTAAATACGCGATTCGGTATGTGACGAAGAAAAGTCACGCGTGTAATTTGGTACTGCTAAACTCTTACAGACACAACGGTTTAAGTCCGTTGTATTGTAAGAAGTGATAGAAGAACAATACGAACGCAGTCTGAATCTGTAGAAGTATAGGCGATTAGTAACATGCTATAAATTCTGTAGTATATAAGTACAGTTTCATGAACAACCTTTAAATGACTTAATTTAAACTTTACATCAAGCTTTAATCAAGATTTATTTTATTAATATTGGAATATGTAAATGTATGGGCTCCTCCGTTAAGATTCTAATTAATTTATTTATTATCAATATTGTTTTACGCAGTAGAATCTTCTGTATGGCGGATGGCTTGAGATACACAAAGGAAAGATAGTAAGAAAAATAACCTGAGGAAAAACATAAAACACTTATAAAAACATTTTCCACATAGCATTGAACAGGCAAAAAAACGAGGCTTCATGCTTAATATTCATCATTTAGATCACCAGGGCCGCTACTGATTGCTGCTGACGAGAACGAAGCGGGGTTGGAATAGTAGAACAGTGAAATTAAGTCCACAGAAAATTGTTTATTAGCTCAGATAAGGAGTAATTCTTCGCTCCACTCTCACGGCCGCTGCTAATAAACTCGCAAATTAATCACATTTAAAGTCGTGAACGCTTGTTCAATATTTCCTATAGCTGCTAAATATTTAACACAATATTGAACGGCCGCGAGTGTGTGGCGTGGGCAGGTGTGGGCAGACTGACGTCACCGGGTTCGGTTCGCGCGTGACTGTGGCCCGAGCTGCGCATTGCTCAACTGCTGCGCCTTATGCTAGCTAATTATTTGTGAGAACACTTACCTCTCACACACGGCACATATGACTTTGTATCCAGTATACAACATAGCATACTAATAACTAATATGCCTCACCTTTAGTAACAGCAGACGCGTTAGTTAAGAAATGGGTTCTTGTTGTTCTGTGAATGAAAACATATTAATTTATTATAATAGCTAGAGTCGGACAGTCAAAAGTTTATTTACTCTATCCTCTTAACAGAATATCTATAATTCTATATTGACCCTTATTTCCTATACCCCGAGAACAGATCCATTCCCCTTGATTATAATTGTAATGTCATATGTGTGCACGTCATTTGTACTTCTACTACCGTTTCGAAAGGTGCTTTAACATTGAGGAGAAGAAACAGAGAAAGAAACTCCTTAGCACATCTCACGTTTATCGAATGCTAGTTATTGTACTGTCTTGATCTGACTGTTTCTGATAATTTCGGTCACAGATATTAGATGATTTTGGATTTATTTACAAAGTAATTTTTAGTCTTTGTATTATTTGGTATCATAACAATGGAAAAAAACCTTAAAAGCGTCGCGGCAAGTGTATCCATTCGACTAGCGAAAACCGGTTATAAAGTGTTTCATTTAGACTCTGTACCTATGCGATTCGGTTACGGTTTCGTATATATTTTAATTTCCGATAGTTTCGTTTACGGTTTCGGAGCTCCACAACTTCCCTGCCACCCTCTACAATCTCGACGGTATTCGTGCATAGTGAATTATTTTTTACGTGTCTCGGTTGGAGTGTCGGTCGGTGATAACACTTTGTTCTTGACCGTCACCGGGTAGACCCATGTGATGTTTTTGTCCATGGGTAGCTATGACCAGGTGTGTTGTGAACAAACGGTGTCTTATTCAATATTGTAACATGGAATACGTTTAATGTATGAACAGCACACCGTAGTAGCTATAGTTTCGGATACAGCCTCATCGTTAAGAGACCATTGTGGTACAGATAAAATCGAAAGAAACACTTTTGCGTTTCTATTTTTATTTTTAAAAACAACTTTATAGAAATAATAGTCTTAGAGGATAATAAAAAATATACTTTAGACTTAACACACCTCCGTAAATACGCAGAAGTTTGAGGCATGCGCGTTTCCTCACGATGTTTTCCTTCACTGAAGTCTAATTCATCTCAGAGAGGATTCTATTACGTTCTTAAAAAAATAATAAATTAATTATTATTTTAATCCAGAAACAAAAAATGTATGTGAATTTTTATTTATTGAAACACTACATTCTAATTTGTAAATACTCGTTTATGATTAATTTATTTCATATATTTGTTCATTAATTATATAAATAACACATGCCCTACAGATCAGGTCCCTTATTATCAGAACACCGGGCTGACTTTGGTAAAGGCGAAACGGTTCTTATACCATAAGAGACAAATATATCTATCAGCCCGGAGATACTTAACAATTACAGTACAGTACTTATCAGTTACAAGTAGGACCGGAAAATATTTATTTAAAAAAATACCTTCTTTAATGGGGCTTGAAGTTCGTTATTACAATAGGGTTCCATAGTTGATACGTGAGTTACCCATGGGAACTTTTATTTGACGCGTTAAAGCATAGTTTACAGGTAAAGGATAATATGGTACAGTTGAATATATTAATGACAAGAACGCCTGGATATGATAGTGTCGAAACCAGTTTCGCACAGGTTTAAACTTTTGTTATTGCCATGTGTTGGTTTAAAAGATGTGCTGAGGAGTTTCTTACTCCGTTTGTTCTCCTCAATGATAAAGCACCTTTTCTAAACGATAGTAGAAACAAAAACTGACGCACATAAGTGTATCTACAGAGTACCTATATGATGAAATGATTTTGAAGTAACACAATCACAGCAAGCAACATCTCTTTTAGAAATAAAATTCAAATCAAAATTAAAACTAAAACATGAAACAATGAAACGGCCGGTCCACGAGTCAACAGGGTCACTAGTTTTTCAATGCGAACCCTAGTCGCTCAGTTGAAGTTAACGCACATTTTCACCTTGAGTGCTCATGCAGGGCACCGAAGTAACACTTAGGACACTAAGTTTGTAAGTTCGCAAGAATACTCGTATTTCTTTAGTTTAAAATTAAACCATCACTAAAAAAGTCTAACTCCGGCTGCAGCCGATAATATCTCCCTGACATTTTGGACCACATGCATTCTAACTGTTTATTATCTCACTAAAGACACAACTAACATTCTATACTGCATTTCGGTATTATTAAAACTGCATATAGATTATAATTAACACAATTGGTACGTAGAGCTAAATTTAGCACCTGTGCGTATCCCTGCAATACCGAGGATATGTTTCTGTGTACAACGATTTCTGTCTCTCCGTAAATTTTATCACTTAAAATACGACCTCCATTAACACAAAACAACATCAACTTATGCGGGATTGTCCTTGTGATGGTGACTGTCAGCCCACCCCGAGTAAACACCGAATAGATTAAAGTAACAGATGAGGTATACCTGTACGAGATCGGATAAAGATGCGCTTTTACATATGAAAACTGGTGTTGCATAATTTAGTACGAAGCGTGGGCGAGCCATCAATACAATAGTATAAAAAAACTTAAATTAAGATAGCACTTAGACATACAGTCATCAGAAGTAACGTTCCATTTGTCTCTCTTCTTCGCGCGTTGATAAAACGGGGCGAATAAACAAAATTCTTCTTTCTTCCTGCTTCCTCACGCGTCGATAAAACGGGACAAAACGTAACCTCTATCAGGCTATGTCTGACAGACATGGACACAGACAAAGCCAAGGAGAGGCTAGGTCAACATCCCATGTTGGCTTCCGAGAATCGCAGTCAGCAGAGTTAGGGGCTTCAAGTGGTTTCAAGGAGGCTTCAGTTGCCCGAGGCTCAGCAAAGTTGAGCTGGTATTAAAAACTTGTTCCGGTTGCAGCCGCAAGGCAGGTAAATAGCAACCCTCCGCTCATCTTGGCTGACAACATAGGTAACGCGTTTGGTGTTGTACACGGTACACGGTATAAATAAATATTATAAAAAAAATGACTTCAATTTAGGGAAGGTGAATTTCGTAGCTTCGTTTCATATGTTTCACCCTTAAGCGTGGTATTTTCTCTCGAATTTTAAATGGGACTAAACAAGAAGAAGACTCTCAGACAAAAAAGATTTTTACGAATCGGTTAATAAATGACGGAATTCTGTAATAATAAAGATACGAAAATATAAACGATTTGAGAATACCTGCAGCTTATTCAGTAAATATTTCATCTGGTCGGTTTATGATATTCATAGGTCAGACCGACTTTTCGTCTGTCCTTTGGACTAAATAAAAATTAACAGAATCCTAACAATTTATAATACTCTCACTTAAAAAAAAGTCATGTATCCTAGTAATACAAAAAATATAATAAAGATTAAAACAACTCCTGTCAATATACCTTTGACAAAAAAAGACAATCAAATATAGCAAACGTCTGATAACTAAAACAAAATTTATAAACAATAATAATTGAAATAAAAAATGCATTAAAATTTTTTTAGCCGTTATAATGTTAATTATTTAATAAAAAAATATTCCAATAAATTAAGACTAGTAGACTAGTGGTAAATAGCGGATACTACGGAAACAGACTATAATTACTAGGCGTACTGCCGTCTGAAAAAATGTGAGTCAGAAAAAGTCGTGTCTAAAAAAGTTTTACTTCAAAAAGTTAGCAGATTCATGTCTCAGTCCAAGTCGTGTCACAAAAACACGATGTTAGCTGAAACACGAAAACTACTCAGACTCAGACAATACGGTATATATATAAATTATATACCCGCAAACATTACAACTTACACGACTTTGTATTTAAGTAAATAAAGTCGACACACTTTTTGAAATAAGAACAACGAAGGATTATTTGAACGGTTTTTTTTTAATATGAATAATCAAGTAGCAACATTCCTGACGCTACGTGACAAGCCCATTTCACACGCGTGTGTCGTGACGTCAACACCATAGACAAAACAAGTTCAAGGACGTGGCCCCACGAGTCTGTTTGCACGTGTTGTACTGTAACGTAATAAATTATTTTGAAGTAAAATAGCAAAACTATATTTATTTATTTTATTAAGTAATTGATTTATGTATCGACTGATGATATGGACTACTAATTGTTTCTTTACTTTTAAGATATAATAATTTCTATGCACAACAATATGTTAAGATTAATTGCTATACAACCAAAAAATTTGTCAGTATCGTGGGTGCAATACCTATTGTATAATAAATATTTTGATCTAAACTGTTCAAGGGTGTACGTGTATAAGCTGGCAGACCGTGACAAATATTGAAAATGAAACGCTATTGGAATATATAATATTAAAAAAAAAACATTTCATAAATTATATTAAAAGTTATCCACAAATGAAACTTTTTTCTTTATTCTGGTTACAACTTAGCATCGACACAAAATATTGAGCATTTTTTGCTTATAGCGTTTAGGTAAATTCACATCGAAGATATGATGTCCTGCTGGTGTGAGCATCATAAGATTAAAAAATCTGTCGATTCAAACTTTTTGTTGATTTTTAAATAAATACCTCAGCGTTTACGTAAGTCGTTTGATTCGCTGAACATTGCCAGAACTCTTTTTACCTGGAGGGTGTAGGGTAACGGGTCATCGGAGGTCAATCGCTAAAGTCATATCCCACGGCTGAAGGTGAAGGTGAAGGATAACAAAGTCGTTCATTAACGAGGAACGCTTCATTGTGGTACTGGTATGCAGATTTGGGTATCGGGTTTATTTATGCCGGGTTTGAATATTTATGGGTTTGATTTTTTCCATCGACAATTATTTACCGGGCTATTTGATGGTAAGTCGTCATCAGTTATTTATATACCAGGCGTCGAAACATCGCCGGCGAATCGATATATCCATTTATTGACTTGTTTACTAGTGTGCAACTTTGAAACTTAGTAAAATCATTTTATTTAGTTTGGTAGTTGAAGAATTGGTACTCAAGATTATTTTATTTTTTGTTGACCGATATTTACTTAATTATGCGGATCATGGTTACTGTGAGACACTATCCAATCGTAAGGACCTATTAGTATTAAAATTTATAATGTCCGCGACGATATAAGTTGAAAATCATGAGTGGAAGCTGCTCAAGTAATCAAAGAGCCTTTTAGCTATAAACTGGAACATTCGGTATTAATCTGTGTACAGAGAGTTAAGCACGCAGGGGCCTGATCGTTGCCCCGTCTTGTGTTATTATATTTGTCAATTATCATAGAGACGCTAGAGCAAGTTACCGGTTATAAATAAAGTGGCTCGTGCCTGTCCAGTACAAAAGACATCAACGGGAACTCAGTGCTTTCGGAATGTCTTCCCGTCTTTGAGGAATAATGAGGAATTGTAATCTGGCTTTTTTGTGCGTGTATAGTACGAAAACTATAGAACACATTTAAATAGTTTTTGGGCATATTTATAGCTTATATGTTATGTATATGAGATTTCGGATTCGGATGTAGATAAGGAGGATATATTAATCATATTTTTCGGTTTCGGTTACGGATGTTAACTTATTTCGGATTATCCGATTGATTCGGATAAATTCAGTAACGGACATTAGATGGTTTTGGACTTGTGAACAAAATGTACAATGTATTTACAATGTAACATTTTGACTTTCTGTCTAGGTATTATATCAATTTGATAAAACCCTTAAAAACTAAATACGGCCTCAAGATCCTCAAAGTTCAGACAGCGAAAACCTGTGTTACGTGTTTCATTTAGACTTTGCTCCTAAGCGCAATTATAAAACTTAAGGTATGGATTCGGATATATTTTTATTTCAAATATCCGATAGCTTCGGCCCCGGGTGCGTCTTTCACAACACCCCGGCCATTACCAGAGCGAGGTGACGACGACTAACAACACGCCCGAGCTTCGTTGTTCTAGAACATACGATTCGTCGATGAACTGGAAGTCTCCGCGTGATGATGTACGTTGCGTGCTGCAATTACAGCAGTTGTATGTAGGCAAGCACCTGCGGCCCCGCTGCGGCGTCCACCTCAACTTCTGGTCGTGGTGCGCTCCGCTCAACGGTTTCGTAATTTTCAACATCCTAAAATGCTTTAATAATGAATTTGAAGGATGCGATAAGTTTAGTAGGCTTCAGCGTGTAGCGCGTCGGTCGTGTGACACTCATAAAGTGTAAAACATCAATTGACCGTATTAAAAACGAATGAGGCTATAGTTCTGTCGTGTGTGGTCGTATGTGGTCGCGTGTGGTCGTGTGTGTCGTGTGTGGTCGCGTGTGGTCGCGTGTGGTCGCTGGGCTCTCTTGTACACAATATCAACACAACGGTCTGGCTAGTCTCGTCAATTAAGTACGTCAATTATTTCTCAACAATTAAGTACGAAAATGAACAGTCTCACTGCCGGGTTCGGGTTTATCTCAGGATGAGAGGAGACGAGGAGTGGAGAGCAGTTGATTTCGCCTTTGAGAACGTCATGAAGAACTCTCAGGTGTAGATCAATAGGTACAGAGCTTAATTCTTTGAAAGTATACTGTATAGTGTTATGCTGTAGTGTAAGCCATTAGCTTAAGTTTAAGCCTGCCATACACACCGTGTGTCGTGTGGAATAAATAAATAGTTTTTCAGCTTTACAGCAAGAAGTGAGGTGGAGAAGAGGCTTTTCAACAGACGTGCACACAAGCTGTACGTCCTAACATACTACCGACAGCTTAGCCTCTAGAATTTATTTATTGATTGTTAACTACAGGTTAATAATGAGAATCACTTACTCCAAACAATACACGATCACAGCCGGGTGAATAATAAGGGAAGTATTGCGTCATTTCATTATCATTTAAATGGAATGTATTTTTATTTATGGTATACCAAAAACTATTTAAATATAAATAAATAGAAATAATGGCAAAAACTTAAATATATATATATATATATATTTCTAAATCATCAAAATAAATATAAAAAGGTTGATTGGGAAATGGTTGAGGCTTTTTAAACCTCAAATATGTAATGGAGGCAGGTGAGTGCAATAGGCTAACCATGGTACGCCCATAAACTTGTTCAACGAGACGGACACATTCGAGATATCACACACAACACAACACAACAACATACATTAACAATTCGTACCGAGGTTAAATTCCATTAACATTTTTATTACCTCATAAGTTTAAAAGGTGAACTAAGATCATATATTTATCTCCTTTCTACCTATATGTAACTTGTATAATAGAGTAGGACGACGGCATTAAATGGATCTATAAACGTATTCGTGACATGAAAATAATTAGTTTTGCATTGTGAATAAGGTAATCATTTGAATTATGAATTAATTGACCTTACGGTAAAGATTACCATTACTACATTACATATTATGACTGATACTACCATTATAAAATTAGTTATGTAAATTAGATGACAATATAGAATTTAACCATCCATGTGCTCACGACTTTTTCCTAGTGACCCTCCTTAACCACGACCCATATAATTGACGTTACACTTTAAAAACGTAAAACGTGTTGAGTACGCGATAGACAAGTTTATAATCATATGAAAATAAATAACTCTTATAAATTAATCTCGTGCCTGTCTGTCTGTCTGCCTAACACATATTTTATGCGAAACTAATGGCTAATGGTAGGTAACTATTAAGTGATAATTTAGAAAATAAGAAGCATATCGAACTCACTTTGAGACATATCAAATGTATCATTTTATTTATTTATATTTCAGCTACATATCTCATACACCACTAACGGTTTCTTGAGGGTAGTTAGGGTCGGTGCGAGTTGGTCGGTCGGTTGGTATTTGAAGCGTCATACCTCTGCTGCACCTAGCGGTTGGTTATATATTTTCCGTTTAGCAACCAACCACATATGATAACTATGAAGGTCTTAATAATAAACAGCGTAGTTATAAATTAAAAAATCATTTAAATAGTTAGATTCTCTCAGATTTGGCACCATGTTTAAAAATGGGGGTCACAGCGCATTTGACATTTAAATGTATGCTAATTTCAACGTTTATAAGTAAACGGAGACAGTTTTAAAACGTTTTAATATGTTAAGACGTGTTAATAATTAATTTAGACGCGTCTTTGAAACTTTACAGGTAAGAGCAGAGCGTGAGGCGATGCGACACTTACAAATAAAATGCCCATCTCCAAATAATAACTCACAAGTTAAAAAAAACAGTTAATTATGGCCCAGATACAGTCCGAAACACGGACAGACGAGCCACCTGATGGTAAGTGGTCACCGTCGCCGACAGTCTTTGGTAACACCGAAGACATCGCCGAAATGTTGCCGACCGGAAGGAAAGCGAGCGACCGCGTTATCACTGGCTCTTCGAAACTGGCTCATTCTTCTATACCGCCTTTTCTCCTCTGTTTGTCAACTGAAAAACTTTTTTTTTGGTTGTAACTACCGATGAGTGCATACCAATAAAAACAAACATAAAAAGGAACGTTACTTCATGATTGTGATCGAAAGGCGAACACTGGTATACATTAATTAAAATTAATATAGATCAACTAGTAACATGACTCCCCTTCGGTGTCATCGAATGCGGTCGCTCCAGTTAGAGTCTCATGTGAACCCCACCAGCTAGTCTATAATCCTATCGTATAAATCAAGGTCTCCAACTCCACACGTTTAAACTCTGCTCACGTATCTGTACGTTTTTCTAAGAAACGAACAAATCTACGACACGGCGGTTGTAAAATTGATTGTACCGTGTAGACTGAGAATGTTATACGCGACTAACGTTTTCAATAGAAAATTATTGTTTTAAAGCACTTGTAAAATATTTATTTATGAGTTAAACGCAATGCTGTGGAAGATTTAACGTGATATTAAATTGGTTAGGTAAGGTTTTATGATTCGTTTCAATATGTTAGCATATAAGAAACAAGAATTAACGAAAATTTCATTAAAACTATTATTGTATTTATCTTTTGCTCTCCCGACGCTATACAATTTTCTGTTCTAACGCGTTGATTTCTTGCGTGACAAAATTAAGTAAACTTATATTTATATGATCATGACGTGTTTTTACTGACGTAAATTAATGACGTAATTAATTGTAATTGTAATAGTAATAATTGTAATTTGTTGTATTAATTAATAATAATACAAAATTGAGTAAAACATTTGCATACACATTTTGGGTTAGGATAAGATGTAATCTTACACTTGACACATCTTTTGTAAACATTATCCAACAAACAAATGATATTTAAATTTAAAATATTCGTTATTTCCATTCAAAATTCAGCGCTAGTTTTTGCCTGTACATTTCACAGTATAAGTTTGTAGTTTTAAAGACTTTGTTTTCGTAGCACGATGTCAAGTTCTACACATTAGATGAAAAAAAAAAACTATAATGTCCCGTGTGAGTGTTGGACTACTGTAAAATCACAACACTGTTCTACGCTACATCAGGAATTTCGCCCATTATATCGGGCCAAATTCCTGACCAAATTTCCGAGTCCTATTACTTAGGGAACATTTACTAGGTAATCATGACGCATCTTATAAAGCAACATATATGCGTGTTACTAGGCACTGGAGACATGTTACTAGGCAACAGATATACAAATTACTTCTAAAGATTAATTTTGATAACTATTTAATTTCATAAGTATTTTAATAAGTTTTTATGTTAATTTTAATAATATAAAAAATAATCTCCTTTAGTGGATTGAACCTCCATGCCTCCTATCCAGCTAAGGGTTACCTTTTGGTAACGATGAAAATGGGTACCCGATTTCCATAAAAAAATATGAAGATAAGCATTTCATCGTAAGCAAACGATCGGGATAAGTTTAAGCGCGGGTAGCAGTTGTTTTGAGCGCTAACGGGCTTCTTCATCGGAGCATCCGAACTGCATATGGCCAGTGAGACGACCATCAGCCGCACGCTTGCAGTGTGCTGGAGTGTTCTAGAACTCATGTTACGACGAGAGATCTTCGTCTTACAGTTGAAGACAAATCACGCCGGTGACTAACTCCACTTCACGAACGGCACTATTGAACAGACTCCGTTGTGGTCACGGATAAACAAAATCCCTTAAACCATCAATATACAATTATGTCAGTCATGGAGTGTTACCGGCTGTTGATCAAACATCTCCGTCACGCTTGTCAATCATGATCGGTACAGGCACTGACTCACTGCGGTTACTTGAAAGGCTAAACACTGTGAGTCAGTGCAGTTTGCTTCGTCATGGATGATTGTTGCAGCTCATGAACTATTTATACACATTTCATCAACCAGGTGACCAGGTGTTGGCAACGGGGACGTTGTGGAACACCGGAACCGTGACGGAAACTATCGGATATCCCAAATAAAAATATAACCGAAGCCGTGTCCGAATTCGATAAATAACTTACGAACAATTTCGGATAGGGGCGAAGTCTAAATTAAACACGTTATGACAGGTTTTCGCTGTCTGAGCCGATTTTCAGACTTTTTATTTTTTTATGTGAGTCATATGAGAATTTAAAGGCAGATTTTTGGTGAGTGCTCATTAGTATCCCTCACAGACTTCCTCCTCTGTATCATTTTCTATGAATATTAATGTTTTATTTAATCTAATTACTATGTAATTAGCTGATTAAGTAATTGAGTGGTTTTAAGTGCTTAAAAATACCTGAATGAGAATACTTACTCATCAGTATAAGAACATAAAGAAGGAAAATAAAAAAATAAATAATATGTTAGCGTGTGTACATGCAAACGTGATGTAATAACATAATATACTTTCATTTTTATTATTATATTTTCCTGCCACTTTTGTCAGAATATGATGATGTAGATGGTAGGTCGTCAATGCATACTGCAGGTGCCGCAATAAATATCCATTGGCTCCTGTTGTCAGCGTTATGGGAATATTTTCGTTTAATAATGCCTGCGCGGTGCGTGGGGTTAAAAATACTGTAGTATATTTAATTTATTTATTTTATGTTAATGGCCGACAAATGAATTACCGTTGCCAATAGACATTACAAACGTCGAAGGTATCACCTATGTGTTGTCGGTCAAGACATAAGTAGAAGGTATGTACTGGCTCCCAAGCCCCCAGCCGGAACACGGCGAGTCGTTTGGCGGCTGACTGAAGCAGGAGGGTGGTAGCTAGCCAGGCAGGCTTCACGGAAAGATAATAATACAGCAGTAATAATTTTAACGACTTAACAATAATGCTGATAATATAATCTTTACGCCAAACCCTACCACAAAGCAGGCTGGCTTCCGTCGCCTCTTGCGAGACCCTGTTCAGTGAGAATGGGATTGGAGGGAGTGTTCTAGGCTGCCCCAATACGGCCGGAACTTATAACAGCGTGAACGTTATGTATTTTAATTATATCACGATATCTGTATTTATACAGAAATTTCGGCCCTATTACATTGGTAATTGAGAACGTACATTAAAACTAGACATAAAGTTGACAGAATCACCTATCATTGTCTATCAACTGTCAAGAGTTTTTTCCCGCCACCGAAATTTCCCCATAATCATGATTCGTGTAAGCGAACCGAAATATCGGTAAAAATATAAAACTCTTTAAAATATTTAGGACATGTAATGTACTGGCGTCTGTTGACTGTCTGTACAGTTCGTTCTGTTGGAGGTCGCTGAGCTCTGAGTCTTCCAATTGAACACTAACGATGCTCATAAACTGGGCGTTAACCTGCCTAGTCAACTATCATCCTCCTTTTAGAATCAACCATGTTCAAAAGCTAATGCCCTATATGTCATTTTGCTGTACATACACAGTGATGCTTTCAGCATTGGCAGATGGGCCGTCTGAACGTTAGTCGGCTTATTAAAAAAACTAAATATTAAATGACAAATGTATTATGTTGAAAAGTTATATTCAAGTCGGTTTTATCTATCTGAAAATAACATTTGATGTTCTTCCGTTCTGTTGAAGGTTTTTGTTAAGTATCTAATTAATTATTATATTTGAACGTACAGCTGACCAGTCAAACCAGAAGTAGTTTTTTAATCATTCAAGATAAACAGTTTTATTGCTTTCCGCCATTAGACTCAGCATTACATTATCTACGTGTCCGTCTGTGATATCACTTGTTCTTGATCACGTCATGGAAACAACTAAACAAATTACGTTTTTTGGATTACTCGTAACTTATCGTAGGCCATAGTCTAAGATACTCTGTCCACCGGGACCGGTACTCTCCCGTGGAATAGGAGTAACTTAGCAGTCAATATATTCTAGATGATATTACTTTACAGAAATAAAAGTTTTTTTCAGTTATTGTAATAAATTAATATGTTTCTAACTCAAACGACTCCTATA